>BQNB010020168.1:27264-65835 GCA_026074375.1 Tanacetum coccineum | reverse complement strand
ATAGCCGGTTGTGATTTAACCTCCAACTCTCCATTTTTTAACTCCCCTTTCACAACCCTAACGTATGAATTCCCCTCCCCTCTGCTGTATTCATTAGGCTTCACATTAACATTTGTATTCTCATTACTATGTGCCTTCATGTTATTTTCTCTAAAACCACTGTTTGCCTTACCCCCATCAAATGATTCACCAGTTGTATTTCTTTTAAACCTAGCAATGTTGGCTTGTAGCTTATTCTTATCGATCCAAACCGTGCACAAATTACTCACCAACCTTTCCATATTAAACACATTTATGAATCGAACAAAACCAAATCTCTTACCATTCTTCGCTCTCTTGTCTGGTATGAATGAATCCACAACATGACCAAAGACTTTTCATGCATTAAACAGCTCCTTTGCAGAGATTGATTCAGGAAAATTGGTAATATAAACCGACGTAGATATCTTAGCAACATCATCTTCTTTAGTTCTGTAGCTACCCATCACAGCTTTGAAACAACAAATGCAATCGAATGAATAAAAAAAACCCCAATACGATAACCAAAACACCAAAGATCGTACCCTAGAATAATTGATTACGTCAAACCGAATATAAAACAATTAGAGTATAATCACGGTATAATCCACGATAAAACTTCTAAAAGGACAAAAAATGTAAAAACATAATGTCAAATATTAAATTGAAGCTATTGTGTGAATTCAGTTTAATACCAAGAACTTTGCGTACATTACTTCGAGTTAGGTGATAGTTAGAAGGGTAGCTCACAGAAAAAGTACATATTTTTATACTTTTTCAGTCTTTTTATCCTCATGTTTATAGTGTTTTATTATTTTTTATTCTGTACTTTTTGACAGTTAATACTTTTGACTTATTAAATTTTATATTTTTTGTTCCGCACTCTGCGTTTCCCAGTTTTATAGTATAATCAAAATTATAAAAATACAAAAGAAAATAAAAATAATAAAAAAACAAAAAAGCATGAGGATACAAATGGTATATTCGGAGTATCTTTACATCGTATCTTTAGTTAGAATTGTGTTTAAAACAATAAAAAAACTAAAAATAAAAGTATAAGGTTAAAATACAAGTGATTGATTAACATTTTGAAAAGTTAAATAAAATTAACATTTTAAATTTTAAAGCCAACTAAAATGTGAATATGAAAGTAAAAAACAAGCACGGTGCTGACAAACTACTTTGAAAATATCAACATGACCATTTTTACTTGTCACACGATATATTAATGTGTTAAGAAATTTTTACCCTCACAAACCAATAGAAAAAGAAAAAGACAAAAAATAAAAGTGTATGTGCGTGACAAGTAGATTCACCCGTGTCCATAGCAAAAAGCTATTACTCCGTACTATATATTTTAATTGTTTCTCTCATAAACTTTTCTTCGTCACATTTTTCCTTCATGAATGAGAAACAAAAAGCGCATAACCTTATTTATCACCGAAGGAAGAAGAAAAGTTATACACAGCACCATAAAAATGATGCCCCCTGTTGGTTGGATGCCCTGGACCGTCGCCCGTACCGCCCATAGCCAGGGTCGGGCCTGGGTCATTTCTGTCCACTCAAAACCATGATAATATAAGCATAATGACAATCATGACTCTTCCTAAAGAGGGGGCATATATATCAAACACGTATATTTACAAGGTTTTGTCTGGCCTAGCTTAATCTTCTAGCAATTGATTATGTGAAACCCAACAATTAATATTATAACAATCTTGACACTCTTAACTCTATACTACTAATAGGGAGTACAAGAATTGAGATGTTCAATAATAACTAGAGATTTGTTTGTTGAAACTTACAAGATAAATAGTTCACAAGGAAGATGTGTATTTACATGTGTTGTTTTTTGTTGGAAGGAGCATAATGGAATCATTATTTCCACATGGCTTGTTTTCTACCTCCGTAGGATAAAAGAAACTGAGACCGGGTTTTCAAAGGTCAAGCCTGCACTTCTGATTCACTTAGATTTGTCACTAATAGGTTATGTGTTGGTTCAGCTTCTTTGTTTTTGTTCTTATTACATATCTTCTCAATTTTTTCCTAATACTAATTATGATTTCAACAGTGCGTATGAGTTCTGATGCTAAGAGACTTGGGCAAAATAATGGTAACAACAAGAGAGGCAAAATGATGGAAAAACGTGTCATCACAGTGGCAGAAATCGGATGTCCTAGTGGTGGTGTTGTATGTGTTTCTCAGCAGGTGTTGTCACCTAGTTACGAGACTGCTACAAGGAATTTTCGGAAGGACAATCAATATTGCAACATATGAGCCTCGGAGGATTAGCGATAAGATTACTGTGGCCATCAAACAATCCAAACCCGAGAGTGCTCAAGGTCTCAAAGAGTACTGGCAGTTTTGCTTATTAATTTTCTCTGATGACATATTAGTTAGGGTGTATAGATCAGGGCTTATGAGTTATAATGACCTATAAAATTTGTTGACCTTTGTCTGTTAGTAGTTTGTTGTTTGTTTGTTTGGCAACTGTAGTTGGTAATTTATTTGTATTTTTGATTTCCCTTTTTGCGGTCAAGACTATAACCGTCCGGCACAGGTTCACCCGCCAACAATTGTGTCGATCCTTACATAATTCCCTGGATTCCTTAAAGAAAATTGTAAAAAAAAATTATGTCCTGATTCTTAGATATTTCGCGTACAACCCAAGGGATGATTAAAGCCCCAAAGTTGTGCAGTCTCTCCCCGCCCTGGACGATATTGTATTTCAAATTCGTATCCATGAGTTGATGCTATAACTTTGAGCTTTATCATCGTAATTAAGGTGTTGACATGTTAGTTGCATGGCATGGCCACAATTACATTTAGAAACTACTAATGATAAGTTATTAGATCTGGCAGTGGCACAATGCAAAAGTTTCACATTTAAGTATAACCATAACAAAGCTAATGTGCCAAAATAAATATGTCACTATATAGTACAATAATAAATAAAAAGATTAACAAATTCATGAAGTTCCTTACTGAGTAAATTAGCTCGTATGTGTGATCTACATTTAGTAGTGATTTATGACTATATTTTCCCGTGTCTTCTAACTAATTAATCCACTTTTTAATTTATCACCTCTCAGCGGCAGGATTTGGTCCCACCTTTAAACTTAGCATGTGTCATAGGAATTCTTAAAACCAAAATTATGATAATAAAAGCTCTTTGATGCACGTGTCATTGGAATCGTTAAACTTTTTAAAAGTGGTATGTTATCTAGATACTTGTCGTTGGTATACATGGCTACAGCACACAACCACGACTCACAAACCAAACAATTATGATAACACCCTAATGTGTTTATCAAATCAGTATTAGATTTTTTCAAAATACCACAATTTTTTGGAAAGATTTCAAATAAGCTATGGTCTAATAGAAAACTCGTAAACAATAATATAACTCGTGCTAATCAGATGATATTAAGCATGCAATTGATGGAATTTCATAATCACGGTTTTCCAAGATAATGAGAACTCCCAAAGTAAGACACTCATATCAGAAGAAAGTAGAAAAAAACAATAATTATCAATTAAATGAGGAAGAACATACATACCAATGTTTCAAAGTTGAAACTCTGGACGAGTGAGTGTCAAGCCAATACGATCACAATCACTATTGTAGCCGAAAGTTATGCCAAAAACAAAAGTTCAAAATTCTTAAAAAAACACGAAAATGTAAATAACTTCTAAAATATAATGATTCAAGGCTTGAAACTTCCGTTATGACCTTTTGAATAAAGGGCCTTTCTTCACACGGCTGGACTTGGGCCTGAAACGGATTATCTGAGCCCAAGTTATGACCTTTTGAATAAAAGGGTCTTTCTTCACACGATCCTGGGCTTCCAGAAATAAAATAGCCCATTCTTCAATACTTGGGCCTGCATCATCGAGCTTTCATTCGAGCTGGCACATTATATATAAGGGCTGCAGATTTAACTAGTATCGATTAGAACTTGTGAAATAACTAACAAGTTTGCTACTTACGGGAAACTACTGATATGTAATTAATGATCAGACTAGTTTAGTCATCAGAATTTTACCTATAGGGGCTGTGGAATATCGCGCAGAGTGAATTCATCAAGAAGTGTGTTGTCCTTGGTATTCTTGCTCTCACCCTGATACGCAGGGATTAGGAAAGCTACTTGGTTGTCGACCTTGTTTCATAAATCCACTCCTTTAGACCGTTTCTATCAGCACTCTTGTCTAAACCGTACGAAACTGCAGCTGTTGTTGGCTTATTAATCAGACGCAAAACATTTAGGCCTGATAGAGTACTAACATCCTTTGTTGCATGTCATTGTTTGTCATTGAAATATGCAGGGACCGTAATCATTGCATCTGTATCTTTCGTTCCAAGGTATGCCTCAACAGTCTCTTTTAGGTTCTTTAATATCTTAGAAGATATTTCTTCAGCAGAAAGTTCCTTATTAATTTCATTGTGTTCATGCACAATCATTGGCTTATCGCAAGACCTTTCTATTACCTTAAAAGGCCATAATGTGATTTCCTTCAGCACTCGACTATCACTGAATCTGCTTCCCACTAATCACTTAACATCTGAAAGCATAACATAGTAAATACATAAATTAGAAAGGATTTAACAGGCTGTATACTTCATAACCGGTAAACATATGATTTTCTTGTGATTTTAATATGCAACTTGCTGATCAAATCAACTTACCATAAACAGTGTTACTAGGCTTAAAAGATGGGAATATGCATAAGAGTAATGTTGATGAGATAGTTGTTGGCGGATCGACTCTGATTCTCAAAGTAAAATGTTATGGATGAATTCACTCTTGGCAAGATAAAGTAGCATTGAGTTGCTCTTTTCCCTCTTAAGCTGCAACTTTGCTTCAACGTAAACTCCTTTCAATGAATTCGTGTTGCTCTTTTGATTTGTCGTTACAGAATCTATACCATATTAGCCAAGGTTTTAGGACGAGCTACACTCATGTATACACAATTACTTTGTCATAGTTGAGGTTAAAGAGACAACTGATCAAGACAATAAACCTGAACGCATCATATGACAATCAATAAGCAAACCAATTCATCAATCAGATACCTCTGATTCATCCATATCATGTTTATTAGCAGGTCCATCAATATCATTCTCATCAATATCATCCTAAAATTAAGACATACATATTTAAACACATAAACAACAGGTATAAACATAAGCAAAGTTTTTAAATAATTCTTTACATAACTAGTGCCAAATTACACTCATCTTCAACAGAATATTTTCAAACCATAAAAAATCATTTGACATGGTGCTTATTTTCTACAGGGGATTGGGTGAACAAAGTAAGATAACTTTGCTTCTAAAAGTTATTCTTCCTTGTAACAGATTAATGCTACGCAAATACCTTGTACTCCCATCATTCACCATTGTCCTCCCGTAATGTAAAGAAAATTACTAGGAGTACATGATTTTGTCTCTGTTAATCATCGGTCCACACAAGGCCGGTGCTTGGGGTGCGCGGCCGGTGCTTCGGCATAGGGCCACCCTTTTTGAGGGGCCACAAATTCCACTTCAGTTTGTTATATATTACTTTAATTGATTACAAAGAGGCTTATATTTACTCTTTGAAATTTTCACTCGTTGTGTTATATTTAGTCTTTATCATTAGCCGAAATAGTGTCCTAGTTTACTTTGTATTCTTAGCCGTTATAGAGTCCAATTTGACTTTGTATTCTTAGCTGTCATAGAGTCCTAGTTTGATTCGGCAACCTTAGCCGTCATAGAGTCCTAGTTTGATTCTACTACCTCCCCCTCATCTCTATAAAAGGAGGTGAGGGGGGAAAGGACATGTACTTCATTCTTTCAAAAAAGCTTAATCAATAGTGAGGTTAAGGGTAATACCTTGTGTGTGCTCATTCTATCTTTTATGTCATGATATAATCTGTTGTGGTGTGTGTATAGTCTTCGAGATCGTTGTTATCCGTTCTAGTAATCAGGTTGTGGCTGATCAATTATCACAAGTGGCATCAGAGCTCGGTTCGCGGGTTCGCTGGTTACCTAGGATCGATCAAGAAGAGTTCTTTGTTGTTCAATTTCTGGGAGCAGAAGGGTGTTTCTGTTTGGGCTACCAGGTCATCAACAACAAAGTTCTTGGTGTTTCAGGTTTCTTGAACATCAAGGAGCAGCAGGTTTTGATTGATAGAAAAGGGTTTGTTGATTTTCGGCTTTATCGAAGATCGACAAGGTTTGGTGGTGGTTGTTTTCTATCACCGGTGTTATAGGAGGAAGAAGACGGTTGTTGGCTTTTTATCTAAAAGTCAAAGTGCAGATATAATACACTGCAAAGGGTTTTTTATTTTTATAAGTTTTGGGCCTAATCTTTTTTGATTTCAAGGATATATTGGGCCAACGCTTATTTGAATATTATCTTTGTTTTAATAAAACAAAATATTATTACTTTGTAGTGTTTGCACAAGGAACTTTATTAGTTTGTGATTGTGAGATTTGTCACAAGGTTTAGCAAATTAATAAAGGGATAAAGAATGACGGGAGCCAAGTTTGACATCGAGAAATTCGATGGAACTGGTGATTTCGGGTTATGGAGAGTCAAGATGCGCGCTTTATTAATCCAACATGGATGTGAAGCGGCTCTGGAGGTTTTACCTGCAGATATGGAAGCTCAAGTGAAAGCTGAGCTAAACAAGAAAGCTCACAGTGCCGTGATTTTGTGTTTAGGTTACAAGGTTCTAAGAGAAGTTACCGGGGAGACGACAGCAGCGGAGGTTTGGTCAAAGCTCGAGACTTTGTACATGACAAAGTCATTGGCCAACAAGTTGTACATGAAAAAGAAGTTGTATACATTCTATATGCCGGCTGGACAAAAGATTTCCGAGCATATAGATGAGTTCAACAAAATCGTTCTTGATTTAGCAAATATTGAGGTAAAATTCGAGGATGAAGATCTTGCTTTATTATTACTCACTTCTTTACCAACATCATACGAACACTTTGTGGATACCTTGCTCTATGGACGGGAAGCTTTGACTTTGGAGGACGTGATGGTCACACTAAATTCAAAGAAAATCAAAGAAAGGTCTAAGGCAAAGGGGGAAGATTGTGAAGGGTTATATGTGAGGGGAAGAACTGATCGTAGGGATTCACGTCAGTCAAGGGGAAAGTCAAGATCAAAGTCTTGAGGTGGAAGACTTAAGTTCTATATTTGCCAATCCGAGGAACACTTGAAGAGAAACCGCCCTAAGAATAATCGCAAGAAGTCAACAAGTTACGTCAATAAAGATGATCAACCAAGCTCCAATGGTTCGATGTATGACGGTTCTGAGGTGATGATGGTGATGAGTGTAGAGGCTCTACTAGACTGGATCATGGATTCAGGTGGTTCATACCACATGACACCCATGTTAGATTTATTTTATGATTTTCTGGAATGCGATGGGGGCAGGGTACTCTTGGGTGACAACAGGGAGTGCAAGATCAGAGGTATTGGCAAGGTAAGGGTACAATTGAAATATGGGTCAAGTTTTGTGTTACACAATGTCAGGTATATTCCTGAATTGAAAAGAAACTTGATATCGCTGGGGACTCTTGAAAAAAAGGGATATACCATAAAAATGTAGCCGGGAAAAATCAAGGTGATTAATGGTTCCAGTGTTATTTTATCTGGATCCCGAAGGGATAATTGCGTATACTCTTTGGATGGCCATGCAGCGGCAGGTGAGCTTAATGCTAGTGTTGAAGAAAAAGACAGTCTTGCGCAGGTTTGGCATAAAAGACTGGGACATATCAGCGAGGCGGGACTACAGGTGCTGGAAAAGCAAGGTCTGTTGGCAAGAAGAGTCTAGGTAAGCTCGATTTTTGTGAGAATTATGTTCTGGGAAAGTCACATCGAGTCAGTTTTAGTATAAGAAGGCACACTACTCAAAGAGTGATAGACTATGTTCATTCAGACTTATGGGGTCTGTCTCAGGTGGAATCATTGGGTGGTAAAAGGTATTTCTTATCTATTGTTGATGATTATTCTAGGAGGGTATGAGTTTATATTCTCAGGTTCAAACACGAAGCATTTAGAAAGTTCAAAGAGTGGAATCAGTTAGTAGAGAATCAGACTGGGAGGACGGTTAAAAAGGTGATGACATATAATGGTCTTGAGTTCTGTAACCGGGAGTTTAAGCAGCTATGCGTTGAGAGTGGGATTGCTAGACATCTGACAGTTGCCGGGACGCCGCAGCAGAATGGGCTAGCAGAACGTATGAACAGAACTCTCATGGATAAGGTACGTTGCTTATTAATTCAGTCTGGATTGCCCAAGACCTTCTGGGCGGAAGCGACATGTACGGCCGCATATCTAATAAATAGGTCACCATCGACATCGATTAAGAAAAATACACCTATGAAGATGTGGTCGGGACATCCAAGTGATTATGGGATGTTGAGGACTTTCGGCTGTGTCGCATATTCACACGTTAAACAAGGTAAGCTCGAGCCGAGAGCGGTAAAATGCGTTCTTTTGGGGTATCCTGAGGGTGTGAAAGGGTACAGACTATATAGGCTTGATAATGAATCGCCTAAAATAGTCACTAGCAGGAACGTGGTCTTCAATGAAAGTGTCATGTACAAAGACACGTTGAAGGATTCTGGTGCAGGTACTGATAAGTCTATTGAGGAATTACAGGTTGAGGTGGAACTGCAGGGGTTAAGTAATCGTACGCCTGAGGAAGATCATACAGATCAGGAAGATGGCGATGATGAAGATGCAGGGGATCAAGAAACTGATCAGACACAGGATCTCACAGATTATCAGTTGGTTCGGGATAGAGAACCAAGGACAAGAACGATACCTTTGAGGTTTCGTGATGAGAGTAATATGGCTGCTTACGCGTTTGCTGCAGCAGAGGAAGAAGATACTCATGAACCATTAACATACCAAGAGGCAGTTGCTTGTGAAGACAGTTCTAAGTGGAAAGCTGCTATGGAAGAAGAGATGGATTCTTTGAGGAAGAACAAGACCTGGGTATTAGTAGATCATCCAGCTGGGCAAAAGCTGGTGAGCTGCAAATGGTTGTTCAAGATAAAGGAAGGGATTGAAGGTGTTCAAAGGCCTAGGTACAAGGCAAGGTTGGTGGCTCATGGATTCACACAAAGGGCAGGTATTGATTACAATGAAGTATTTTTGCCGGTAGTTCGACACACATCTATCCGGGTTATACTTGCATTGACTGCGTGTAAAGATTATGAGCTGGAGCAGCTTGATGTAAAGACGGCATTTTTACATGGAAATCTTGAAGAAGTGATCTACATGAGGCAGCCACCGGGATATGAACAAGGTAACAAGGTATGTTTGTTAAAGAAATCCCTTTATGGTTTGAAGTTGCCACCTAGGCAATGGTATAGGAGGTTTGATGAGTATATGCTGAGCAACGGGTTCAAGCATAGCAGTTACGACAGCTGCGTATATTACAGGAGTTATGCACCAGGTGAGTATATCTATCTATTGTTATATGTAGACGATATGCTGATTGCTTGTAAGAGCAAGGCTGAGATTGGGTCTACCAAGACTTTGCTTAAAAGGGAGTTCGATATGAAGGAGCTCGGGGAAGCAAAGAAAATTCTTGGTATGGAAATCATCAGGGATCGGAGTCGCAAGATTCTGAGGGTGTCACAATCCGGGTATGTTTCTAAGATTTTGAATAATTTTAGAATAGACAATGGGAAATCGGTTCAGATGCCATTGGGTGGGCACTTCAAGCTGTCGTTGAAGGATTGCCCGGTTAGGGATTGTGATGTTGAAAGGATGAGTAAGGTGCCGTATGCAAATGCGGTTGGGAGCTTAATGTACTTGATGGTGTGCACAAGGCCAGACATAGCGTATGCGGTAAGTATAGTCAGCAGATATTTGGCAAATCTGGGTAAAAATCATAGGAAGTAGTGAAGTGGATTTTGAAATATTTGCGGGGTATTGCAAACGTGGGTTTGGTGTATGGGACAAATCGTGGCAACCATGTTGACGTAACAGGTTTTGTTGATTCAGACTACGCTAAAGATCCGGATAAAGGTAGATCTATCACTGGTTACACATTTTTAGTACAATGATGTGTTGTAAGCTGGAAGGCAACGCTACAACATGTGGTGGCTCTTTCAACTACAGAGGCGGAGTATATGGCCCTTACGGAGGCTGTGAAAAAAGCTATTTGACTAAGGGGACTTTTGAGAGAGTTAGGCGTGGAGCTTAACAAAGTGGCAGTTAATTATGATAATCAGGGCGCTATTCACTTATCGCGGAATCATGTTTTTCATGAAAGGACTAAGCACATCAATGTGCGCTATCACATTATCAGAGAGGTCTTGGAAGCAAAGACAGTTGAAGTTCTGAAGGTGGGTACTGAACACAATGCTACGGATGCCTTGACGAAGGTGGTACATGGACACAAGTTACAACACTGCTTGGAATTTCTGAGTGTTGGTATAGGCTAATATAAAGCCTAAGGTGGAAATTTATATATTTAGTCTTTATCATTAGCCGAAATAGTGTCCTAGTTTACTTTGTATTCTTAGCCGTCATAGAGTCCAATTTGACTTTGTATTCTTAGCCGTCATAAAGTCCAATTTGACTTTGTATTCTTAGCCGTCATAGAGTCCCAGTTTGATTCGGCAACCTCAGCCGTCATAGAGTCCTAGTTTGATTCTACTACCTCCCCATCATCTCTATAAAAGGAGGTGAGGGGGGAAGGGACATGTACTTCATTCTTTCAAAAAAGCTTAATCAATAGTGAGGTTAAGGGTAATACCTTGTGTGTGCTCATTCTATCTTTTCTGTCATGATATAATCTGCTGTGTTGTGTGTATAGTCTTCGAGATCGTTGTTATCTGCTCTAGTAATCAGGTTGTGGCTAATCAATTATCACACGTTGTTTTATAGGTCTGGTTCATTAGGAATTTTGTTTCACTCACATATCTAAATTATTGACTACACAAGACCAGAAAGGTAAATGTCATTTTAGACATTCAGGAGGTATGATGGCAGATTATTTTCTATTGTAATTTTACAATATTTAGGGCCGTTTTTTTAGATTCATGATTATAGTTAGTTAGTTACTTATTGCTTACTAAAATTAGATATTTTGATGCAAAATGAAAATTACCTACAATCTACACTTATATGTTCTTCGATGGAATGAAGAAAATCAATCATGATATTTTTATTGTTCGGAAGCTATTGAACGATGTAATATAACGGCGTTTTATGTCACCTAAAAGTTTTTGGTTTAGCGTATGTGAGTGGCTCAGCCACTTAAAGGTTAAAGGTTTAAGTCTCACTTGAGGCATTTGTGAAACTTATGTGAGATAGTAGGCATTCTAGGTGTATTTATAATTCGCCGCTAAAAAAGCGTTTCACGTTACACTTTATGTCTCTCGATACCTTAAACAATTGGCATGCTTAAAAGATATTATTACAAATACATATAATAAATTGTATTAACGGGAGCCTATATACAATTACGGCACAGGGCCACCAAAAACGACCAGATGGCCCTGGGTCCACATAGATAATGTTATAAGCAAAAAGTTATAACAATTCAAAATACTACTTGATGACAATTCAAAAAGTTATAAGCAAATGAGAGTACCTTTCCTTTACTTTCGTTGATAACAATCCAAAAAGTTATAACAATTCAAAATACTACTTGATGACAATTCCATCATTTTTTGTAGGTACTCATGCAAATTTCTTATAATGCGTGAATTCTGCTGTAATTCTATATGTCTACATTATCATGGTGAGTTTTATTGCTGTAATCCTTACAGGTGCTTGAATTTTTCCATTATGGCTGTACATCGGAAGACATAGAGGGATGTGAATGATCCTGCTTCAGCTGAGAGTTTCACAGTGATATTTAACAAGGCCAGGAACGGGAAAAAGACGGGCGGATCACAATCTACGTCTAAAAATGACTCCACGTACAATAAGCGTGAAGCAGCTACTTTTGCGAAGCCTCAATCTGTAAGTTTTGCCTCATGCTTAGTTGTTTAACATTGAGACATAAGATTACAAAAGCTAAATCTTATTAATAATAATATAATTTTTTTTAACAAAAATGCTTTTACAGCTTTTAGTCCTAAATACACTTTTGGTGGTTTCAATTCATTTGATACGTATTTTTTGTTGTCTTTCAGGTACTGGGCACTTCCATGTTATCCCATTGTGACAGGTGCAACCACCTTTGTGTTCTACATCGGCCTTAGCTTAAGGGCAACGCCGCATGTTCTTTCATTCTTATGACCAAGTTTTGTGACCTGTTGTGCTTCTACAAAAGAGGGGTGCAAATAAGTCAACAAACAGGGCATACAGGTACATTTTTATAAATTGTTAGCACTACTTTATATCCTGAGGTTTGGGTTATAACTTGAAGAGCGTGTTGGAATCTGAATAAACTTGAACAAGCTGAAACAACTAAGAAAGTCTTTGCGAAAAAGGGTCTGCATATATTGCATAATGGCTGCAATTAGGGACAAGAGAGTTGCAGAAGGCATGTGGAGGCATAAGTTTTGGAAACAGAACACGTCCACACATCTTCAGGCTTCAAAGACACAAGGTAAATTTCAACTTTCATTTGGTCTTGCATCTGTTATTGTGATTTATTGGTACTGAATGTTTGTTTAATGACCTTATTCTGTGGGCTTTACAAACTTGCTGTGGCCATATTCCTCGGATGACTGATTCCTCTCCTCGAATGTTTAATTCGACCAGTTCAAGGTTTTCGTCCTCCAGGTGAAACTAAAAGGTACGTCACATGTACCTGTGAATCTATTACTATTTAGATGAAGTAAAGACATATCAGTGAGCAAAGACAGCTCATTTACTAAAAACACCCTTAAGGTTACCATGGTTAAGATCTATACCTGCTACTACTGGCCCAGAAAGAACACCCATTTCATTAGATGGATCTGCACAAAAACACCTTTGTTAGCACATACATCTGACCCAACCCATGATCTTAGTAACCCATTTGGGTCACTTTTGATAGCTGACTTCCATGCTTGCAATGCAACATAAGCATTTGCAAGACTAGATGGTGATGTAACTGAAGGATTTGGGTAGCTAACACCACCACCAATCCACCCATCACCACCACTACCACCTACACCAACACCAACACCAACTCCATCACCACCACCCACACTATATGAAGCACCATTGACTTTAGTGGTGATCAAGAAAAATGTTGAGGAAAGTATATTATGAAATAATATTGGTTTAGACATAAGCGTTTGTGAGTTACTTACTCCGATCCAATACAACATGCGTATACCTGTTTTTACCCGATATTTTGACCCCTCATAGTTATCCATATAGCATATCCAAGATGTGAGGTTCAAAACAAGTATTTTTCTGTATGATCAAATCGGGTCAGGTTGACCCACATGCACTATTGTGCATTTTTTTCATCAATAATTAATGCTTTTAATATCGTTACAAAAACTATATTATAATAGAAGGTTTTTTTTATATAAAAAGTACATCTCGAGTGACTTTCTACCTGTTTTAACATGCTATAATCTGTTCTCTACTTAGTTACATTTTTCTGTCGACATATTTGATATAAAACATAACCCAAATTGACCCATTTGTAAAGCATTCATTTTCACTTCGAAAAAGTGACATACACAGCTTTAAAAAGGTCGTTTGTATCTGTTTATATGTAGGGAAAAAATATAGTATGTCCTATGAAATAAATAGCAAAACAGAATCAGAATGAAGACAATATTTCTCTAAGAGCATATCCAAACACCCCTCAAGATGTAACCTATAGAGTATATAGTTTAGGATTATGTACAAAATAGTAATGTCTAATGCACTTTTATAAACCGGTGACCACATTCTTTTGATATTTGAACTTACAATTGGCTTCGGCCATTTACGGCGTTTATTGCGGATTACAAGTTAAGGAAATGAGAACCATATGTAGCCAAGATGATACGACTAGAAACTCAAAATTCAAAACTCTTTAAGTGAGGGCCGACTTATATATTTTTGTAACCCAGGTGGCGTGGTAGAAGGCGGCACATTAATTGCAGTTGTCTATAACGATGAATCTGAAAGATCATATCAACCAGAAGCATTTTGTTGGTGGATGATCATGTCCATTTATGGATGGCTAGATGACAACTTTCTGCTTGCTGCTGTGCATATCAAATATTGGCAAGAACATATATTATATACTAGTAATTTATAGCAAGATAAAAAAAATAAGCTATTGAACTTTTGAATTCATCCTTAAGTTTAATAAAACATGTATTATGATGAGTTTTTTATTTTGTGAGACGCGATGCTTCGTTTATCTTTCATACATGTATGATTATTATATACTTGTGTAGTTTCAACTTTACATTTACATTGTTTAATCTTAAGTTTTAGTGTTTAATGTTTATAACTAGAAACAATTGATAGTTATAATAAACAATCATTACCTCAATTTTTTTTAAAACTTTTAACAATAGCAAGTGTGTGAGCTTAAAATTTTTAAAACTTCTAAAAATAAAAGTCATAAATGCTCTATATATGGTAGAGGTAGAGATATCAAAGACAAATACACATCCTAAAGATGTCGATTCCACAAACCTCCTCTAACAACGACGACAAGGTATCTAGAACGCTATAAGAAACAACGATATCGACTTTATTATTGATATGCAAGTATTTTACCTACTTGTTTTTTTATTTGAAAAGCATTGCACTAAAAACCACCTAAAAAAGGAAACCAAGATCCGAGAACAAAGTTTACAAGCAGAAGAACCAAATCATGAAAACCACCCAAGAAACGACAACTAACCAGAGACCTCTATATATAAAAGCGACAACAACTGTTGGCGTATAGTCTGGAATGGGCCAGACCCAATGGGCCGAACCCGATAAAAGGGTGGCCCACATCCTACGTAACCCTAATCCATACACTATATATACAAGGGTAGGATCATCCTACGTACATATATACCTACACAGGTTATTCTCTACCACATCTTTACTATATGCTTATACCATTCTGACTTGACCGTCGGAGGGTGGATCCCGGGGCTCCGGCCTCGGGTCCCCTTCTAACTGGTTCTTCTTTGTTGGCAGCACTATTCAAGGCCCGAGAAGACGACGAACGGCACCAGGAGAGTCGTCAGGACCGGCCCGACCAAATTATGCATCAACAAGTTGGCGCCATCCGTGGGACCACGAATAAACTATGTTTCGTGTTCTCATGAAAAGCAAAAATCAGTTTCGAAAGTCGGTAACTCTTAAACCTTCGTATTTTTGTTTTTCGCTCTCGCTATTATGCATTCCGTCATATGTAAAAACTTGATTTGATAAGACATTTTACCATATCCTTTTTAATAGGTAACAAGATATTACCAATATTTTTTAAATTGGTAACAAGATATTACCATATCTTTTTAAATTGGTAACAAGATATTACCAATATTTTTTAATTTGATAAAAAGATTTTATCAATATCTTTTTCCTTATTTGCATTACCCGGCCACGGAAGTACGTCTTCCGTCGGCCGTAAGTCGAATGCCATATTCGCATTACCCGGCCACGGAAGTACGTCTTCCGTCGGCCGTAAGTCGAATGCCATATTCGCATTACCCGGCCACAGAAGTACGTCTTCCGTCGGCCGTAAGTCGAATGCCATATTCGGCCGTAAGTTGAAGATAGATATGGCGGCGTATGGTTGGAAAGTGCGAACGTCTCCGCGACGGTAAGAGTAGTCCTTTTAGTCTAGTAACCGCGGCTACGGCCACGCTTACTAGACTGGGGGGACATGTTGGCATATAGTCTGGAATGGGCCAGACCCAATGGGCCAAACCTGATAAAAGGGTGACTCACATCCTACGTAACCCTAATCCATACACTATATATACAAGGGTAGGATCATCCTACCTACAGATACCTACACAGGTTATTCTCTACCACCTCTTTACTATATGCTTATACCATTCTGACTTGACCGTCGGAGGGTGGGTCCCGG
Organism: Tanacetum coccineum; assembly: GCA_026074375.1. Taxonomy (NCBI): domain Eukaryota; kingdom Viridiplantae; phylum Streptophyta; class Magnoliopsida; order Asterales; family Asteraceae; genus Tanacetum; species Tanacetum coccineum. The sequence goes on along the minus strand of BQNB010020168.1, from coordinate 49,812 downwards.
GGCTCCGGCCTCGGGTCCCCTTCTAACTGGTTCTTCTTTGTTGGCAGCACTATTCAAGGCCCGGGAAGACGACGAACGGCACCAGGAGAGTCGTCAGGACCGGCCCGACCAAATTATGCATCAACAACAACCAATATTTATCTAAAGCCAAACACAGATTTCGACACCTATTCGATGGTTTTTAGAAAAATTGTCGGTATCTTGAGCTACAAGTTGTATCGAATAAAACTTTGACGGTATGTCCGTATAAGGGTTAACAAAATCATCGGTAGCTTCTTTAATTGCTTCATTTTATGGAATACCGAAAAATAGTTATTTAAATTACTATTTTAATATACATCAGGATTAAATAGTAATCGAAACAAAAGATCATGAAAACTTGTCACGTATTTTGAGGTTTAGTCTGCTTATATAACTAATATCTATAGGTGGAAATAGACGTGTCAAGTTTCCATCTCCACAATTGACATGTCTATTTCCACCTATAGATACTAGTAGTTATATAAGCAGACTAAACCTCAAAATACGTGACAAGTTTTCATGATCTTTATTTTCGATTACTATTTAATCCAGATTAAAATAGTCATTTAAAACATATTTTTATAGTATTTTAGCAAATGAAGCAATTGAAGAAGCTACTGATGATTTTGTTAACCCTTATACGGACATACCGTCAAAGTTTATTCGATACAACTTGTAGCTCAAGCTACCGACAATTTTTTTAAAAACCTTCTTGTGGGTCAAGGTGCATTTGGCCACCTTTATGAGTGTAGGATTGATGACATTCATGTGGCGGTGAAAAGATTGACTAAAGGTTCGACACAAAGACAAGTAGAATTTAAAAATGAAATCACATTTCTTGCATAAATGAACCTTGTAAATGTGATTAGATTGGTGGGATATTCAGTGTCACATGATGAGAATATCATAATATATGAGTTCATGAGCAAGAACAGTCTCACAAGCTTATTATCTGGTATGTATTATTGGTCTTATGTCTTGGTTTTTAACTTGTTGAATGATATTGAAAGTGTACTCTAATTAATCTTTATTTTGTGGTTTTGTTGTAGATAATAAGCAGAGAAAGACTCTTCATTGGTCAAGAAGAGTCGATATTATAAAAGGTATTGCTAATGGCCTTAGTTACCTCCACAACGAAGCAACAGTAAATCTTATCCACAGAGATATCAAGCCTGCAAACATCTTGTTGGATGATAATATGGTAGCGAAAATAGCAGACTTTGGAACTACCAAAAATGTGAAGGACAACAACAACTCTCCTGCGAAGGGAACATTGTAAGAATTTATACTATTTATTTCAAAACATTCATATAATAATTTCTCTAATGTTTTGTGTCTATTTTATCTCAACAATGGCTTGGATCCCCATTACCTTACTCATAGAGAGTTGTGTAGTAAGACACATATGCACAGCTTTAGTGTCATCATACATGAAATGCTAAATCGAATGAAAGCTGTAGAGGATGGCCGTCCACACATCTCAAGTGTTGTAAGTTATGTGTATTCAATATTTATGTGATTGAATATATAGTAATTAGGTTCCTTAATCCCCTATGTTTATATTGAGGGTGTTTGGATTTGGTTTTCCATATTGGTTACTAGATAGCATGGTACTTACTATGTCCAAATTTGCATTACACGTACACAAACGTCCCGCAACGGAGCGCGGGTTTACACCCTCGTTATTAATATAAAATTCGGGTTTGATTATTTCTCCGTCTAAAAAAATAAATGGTCATTTAATTCATATATTTTTCATCATAAACCAACTCTGGTGTGTTTCCATTTCACCTCCAACGAAAACAAACCCCCACATTTACAAAAATACAACAGAAAAGTTTAAACCAAAAGTGAACTTGCTTTAAATTTTCTACAAATAACATGTGGCGTGTGAGAAAAGTAGGTATTTTTTACGTTTATGCTAACTCAAATATTTATATTACCTACTAGTAGAGACGGAGCCATGATTTTTGTTAAGTTGCGTCGGCCGATAAAATAAAAGGCTAAATGTAACAAACTAGTATTAAGCGGCTTGTAATCAAAATAATTAAGTAATAATCAAAATAACTATGGTGTAGTTATATGTTTGATATTATCGAGAACCCCGTTGTATATCTAATATGTTACATATGTATAATTTTAAGAAACTTATGTATAACAACATCGATTTCAACTAATGGTTTCAGGTTACTATTTGTTCGTATAGTAAAGTCGAATCTATTATTTTAATAAACGTCAATTTGTTAATAATATAATACATTACAAAAATGTATCAAATAATACATAGATGATAACGATTATGTGGGTATTAAAGTATACAATTAATAAACTTTTTGGACCTTTAAAAATATATTTAAAAAAACAAGTTAATATTTATGTGGTTTTCATTATAAATTTTATTACATACAATAATAGAAACTAATATGTCATTAATATTATGCAAATTATATTTGTTTTTAACTGAAAATTGAATTATGAATTTGTTGTAAACATTGCTCTTATAACTGCTTGTGGTAGGTTTAAATTTTTATTTATTTTTTTATTTGTATACCATGGTTTTTGACACATTGGCCGAGGGATAATTCACGGGTTTGTATCCCGAGATTGTGCTTGTCAATTTAACAAGTGTGTTTTTTGTTGTCTGAATTAGTGGGTAGTTTAAGTTGTTCTTTCTTATATAATATAGCTTACATAGTTGTCACCGTATTTGTTATTTTGGTAACTTCTACATTTCTCCTAAAGTAATAGACAGTATGCAGGTATAGTTTCGAATAACATTTTTTTATTTTATAATAGTCTTTTGATAATGGTAGTTTGGTAATTGCAGAAGTCACAAGCTGCTCATGATTGTTCACTTGATAAAATAGTAGTTGAAGTAGAGGTAATGTTCAACATAAGATGACAACTAAAGTTTAAAACGTTACAAATAGGTGACTGAACTTATAGGAAGCACTAATACACCCTTCAATATTTTTTAGTGTTAGTACAGGTAACCCTAACGCTATATTTCTGATAAGTTAAGAAACATGAAATATAAAATAGCTAGCGCATTATTATACAAATTTCAATGATGTTTACAAATATTATTATAGGTTCAGTAAACTCCATAACAATAACCATGTTTAACTTGATAAACCTATATGTAACGTATTAACTTTAGTAACCATAATTAAACATTTTATGGCAAACTTAGTAAAAACTATGTCGTGCTAAAAATAAGATACCTTTCTTGCTTTATGAGAATCATCCGGATGACGACATCTACTGATATGTAATATTAATATTTTGTTATTATTCAATGAAAGTTAGTTGAGTAAGACACAGTACGTCAATTGCTCAACCTCTCTCTCGGATTTACGTGATCTTCACAATATCTAAATACATGCGCGTCACTTGTCTTTCATCTAAGAGACTACTCTCTACTGAGTTAGCTTCACGTCACTCGTTAAACTCTAACTGAGCAACAGCTCACTCAACCACGAGCGTAACACTATAGCTTATACACTTCTCATTCTAGCTAATACGCACATATCACATATATCTTATATATATTATCAAGAGGACATCACTCTCAACACAAGCTCTAATATATCTCTATCTCTATACCTCTAAAAGACCTGGTTTTATTGAGCCACGATTTCGTTATCATCATACAACACTTATTATTGTTTTGTAGTATGCATCTTTTTTAAGTCTTTCTTACCAGCTAATACATCAACAGCGGTATCAGTGAGCGTTTCGATCTACACAGGATTTAGTTTGGGAGCACAAGCAATATGACCTTCGACCCCCGACCTCAACACCCGCTAACCTTTTATAACAAAACAACACAAATCATGTTGGCATAGTTTTGTTGTTGTTGAAATTTTATATTCGTTTGATATGTTAGTATTTCGTGATGAGTATAAAATCTAAAACGGGGCGTGGAGGATATATGCTGATAACGTTAAGGGTTCCAGTTTTCATGACGTTCAGTTAGGTTTGAGCCAACTAATAGTCATCTAATAAATAATGTTGAGGTGTTGTTCGTCATAGTTAATTACCTTGATGCCTCATGTTGCACATTTGTTGTTTTTTAATATACGTGACGATTACAAAATATCAACTTTGTTTGTGGTTAGCATTGACAATCAATTTGTTTTATTTAATATATACAATGTAAATTTGTAAAACTATACATTGTAGAATGATACTAAAAAAAATTCCATGCTGTCTATTAGTTATATTGTGGTCGTGGATTAGCTATAACTTTCAAGTATCTGCGTATTCTTAGGTGTTGTCTATAACTAGCTAGTAGAAAACTGTGTAGTGGAGGTTTTATTTTCTATAGTGCTTATAAATAGATAATTATCCTAAAGTTTAATTATCACCCTAAAAAATTCGCATTGGCTAATTTGGTTTCCTTCTTCAACTGGAATTCTGAATCTTCTTATGTTACCTATGATTTTGTAAGTGTATATTATATCTATATATTATTTTAATTTATATGTTTGATAATGTTGTCCATCTCATATTTATGATGTTTGTTTTGTTATAACAGAAAGATTATGAATGCATGACAAGTGAAGAAACCGTCGAATGTAAACTTAAGACAGTTGCAGATCATGAGAATGTAAGGTTATTAAATTGTTATTATGTGGTGACATTGTAAAAAAACTTTTATATGTTTACAGGCTTCCGTGTCAATTGTTGTTCACATGTTTTTCGATTTGGTTAAGGAGCAAGATGGAAAACCTAAAGATGTAAACAATGAGAAATATGTTTAAATTGTTTTGTTTCAATGGGGATCATGTAGGTATTGAATATGATGCTGAATGTACTGACGTCATCAAGGAACATATATTGGATGAGTATAGTTAGCATCTCACTGACGCTGCGAAATCATACAAAATTGTTGTGGATGGTAAAGAATATTCACATGTATGTAAGGGTTTGATGACAATTTTAGTGTTGTAGGTGGTAATAAATTTAGAGTATTCTTCTTTCATGTTATTCATGTTGAACCTGTCCACAAGATGGGCATGATAAAAATGGGCCTAGCAATTATTAAAAACGGACTTATTTTTTGGTTTCATTTTACAATAGAGAATCTCCATCTTTATATTATTATAAGTCATATATAACCTTTATGACGTATAGTTATACTTAGAATCCCGTCATGTTGATCGGCAAAACAAATATGGAGTGCAATACAAATGATAGAAATGAGACAGACAAGTCGTTGGAACACTATCCAGCTAATAACGACGTCCGCTACGAAGCGCAGTAGCCTACTTGCTCGTTATCTTTTTCGGTTAAAAAGGATATACTGTAATAACTACTTTCATTTACTTTGGTTATAAAATCACGAGAATACCTCTATTTTAAACTCGGATAGTTAAAGATATAATTATGATTATGATTATGCAATATAAAACTATTAGTGGAAGTAAATATGTTGTTTATGTAGCAACTTTCATTTGTATCGAAATTTATTCTGTTTTAAATCATATCATTTCCTTTTGAAACAAAAATGAAGGGGGCAAGTGTACAAGTTCTATATCCAATAATCCCTTCTAAGGGAGAATTTCATTAATGTCCTTAGAAAAGCTGATAATTACATAAATATCCTTACAAAAATCAATATTACTTCAATATCCTTTCAAAACTTAAAAATACTTACACATATCCAAATATATTATTTAAATAGAGTTAAATATTTTTAGGGTATAAAATTATTATTTAAATACAAAACATGTTAAATTACCTTGTTACCCTCCTCATTTATATACACACATTTACCTTATATATTTTTCTTCTTTCCTGAATCTATCACGTCCTCTTTATCAAGTCCTCTATATCTTGGAAATCTTGGTGCCTTGGTAGGGAATGTAAGATCTATTGTTGTCTCAATCTTGATAATGATAATACTTTATGAATAATAAAATGCCTAAAAATAGTGACTTCATAATCCTTTTTTATTATTTATTTGATTATGTGAGTTAACAGTCGGTAAAATTTTATAAAAATTTCCATTGTAATGAATTTAAGATACTAAACCTTGTAATTTAATTAAAATTCGTATTGTTCATTATGTGCCTTTGCAAATTTGTACGCACACAGTAATTAATTATTTTGGATCAATTGATTAATGTCACAATATTATAATGGATAATGACCAATAGGGATCTGTAACAAAAAAAAGTAGCAGATGATGAGGCAAATGCAGGAGGAAATTGGATCGATGGCACTTGTATAAAAGGGTGTTTATAAATTGAGATAATAATCTTGAGGGAATATGTAAGAAATCTTGAAATAAGGGTAAATTTGTAAAATTACTTGTAAAGTAATATCAAAATAAGTTTTGGAGCTTAAAATTGTTTATTTATACTTAAAATGTTATATTTGGACATGTATGAGTATTTTTAAGTTTATGAAGGATATTGGTGTAATTTGGATTTTTGTAAGGATAAATTAACAGTTTTTCTAAGGATATAGATGCAATTATCCCCTTCTAAAATTATGTAATTCTTTCCATACTTAAATTAGGGGCAATTAATCCTAAATTATAATTACCATAAAAAAAACCATATACTTAAAAACCCAACCAAACACCTTAAACCTTAAGATTCGGTGAGAAAGTCCCCATGCACAAAATTCATCGATAGACTTCGAATATTTTCTTCCATTACAGACCGTAATCTGTAACACTAAGAAAGCATGTATTTTTCTACTGTTCTTATAATTCTCCTTATCGTATTAGATATTCTTGTTTATTACACACGGAAACAATTTAAGGAAGATGACGGTGAGCAGAGGAATTCATCCCAGTCATCCTCGGTGGATCGACGTTCTGTACCCAAAGAAGACCATTGTGAAGAGGAATATGTTCATCCCTTATTATCACACATGATAAAACAAAAGTGTCGAGTTTTTTCACATTCCTGAAATCAAATTGCAACGAACGATGACTTTGATGATGCACATGTCCATTGGAAAGGGGCGGGTTTGGGAAGGTATACAAAGTAAAATCGACTTTAGGGAATGAGTTGATGTTTGCAATAAAGCGGTCGAAATCCTCATTCCAATCAAGTGACAAGACGAGTTCTGGGCAGAATTTGAGATGCTTCCAAGTTTCGTCATAGTCATATATGTCACTCTGTTAGAAATTGAGAAGATTTCCCATACAACGGTGAGATGATCCTCATTTATGAATACATGCCTAATGGAAGTCTCCATGATCATTTGCACAAAAGAAAAGCTAACGGACATAATTCTCCACCACTGACCTGGGTTCAGAGGCTCAATATTTGCATAGGTGCTGCTCGTGCTTTAGACTACTTCCATACTGGCACGGGTGTCGAAAGTAGAGTCATACACCGTGATGTCAAAAGCTCAAATATCTTGCTAGATGAGAAATTGGCAGCCAAAATTTCTGACTTTAGGATGTCCAGAATTGGGCCAGCCAATCAGTTAGGCACTACTAATGTTTATACAAGTCTGATTAGAGGCACCTTTGGTTACATGGATGAAGAGTATATCTTAAATGGTTTACTTACAAGAAAGTATGATGTGTTTGCATTCGGTGTGGTCTTATTGGAAACATTGTGTGGTAGACCTGCTATTGATTTAACGTTGGATCATCAGCAACGCCTGGCTGTATGGGCCAAACACTGCATTAAAAAAGGTAAAATAAGTAAGATTATTGATCTCTGTTTGAGGGGGCAAGTCTCAGCTAATTGTCTGAAGGAATTTGGGCAAATTGCATATGAATGTCTCCTCAATAGTTCAAAGGATAGACCCACAATGACTAATGTGTTGTCTCGGCTTGAGTTTGTGTTAGCCCAGACATTGCGGAGTCCGCAGAGCGCTATTGAACAAAATGCCCGTGGATAACCACGCTTATTGAAAAGGCACGTTTGTTGCTCTCGACTAAAGCTCCAAATAAGTTCAAACTCTTTTGTAACGTAGGTTAACTCCGTAGTATAGGACGGTAATTCTAAAGAATAGGGCAAAAACACAGTAGCTCAATTATGTCCACATAAAAAACCATGGTAATATAAGCACAATGACAATCATGACTCTTCCTAAAGAGGGGGCATGTATATCAAACACGTATATTTACAAGGTTGTTCACGTAGTGAGTAGTGACTTTCCAGCTTAATCTTCTAGCAATAAAATGTCACTTGTCGTGATTATGTGAAACCCAACAATAACAATCTTGACACTCTTAACTCTATACTACTAATAGGGAGTACAAGAATTGAGATGTTCAATAATAACTAGAGATTTGTTTGTTGAAACTTACAAGATAAATAGTTCACAAGGAAGATGTGTATTTACATGTGTTGTTTTTTGTTGGAAGGAGCATAATGGAATCATTATTTCCACATGGCTTGTTTTCTACCTCCGTAGGATAAAAGAAACTGAGACCGGGTTTTCAAAGAAGAACCACGCTTATTGAAAAGGCACGGTTGTTGCTCTCGACTAAAGCTCCAAGTAAGTTCAAACTCTTTTGTAACGTAGGTTAACTCGTGAGTATACGGTAATTCTAAGAATATGCATAAACACAGTGGCTCATTTCTGTCCACTTAAAACCATGGTAATATAAGCACAATGACAATCACGACTCTTCCTAAAGAGGGGGCATGTATATCAAACACGTATATTTACAAGGTTGTTCACGTAGTGAGTAGTGACTTTGTCTGGCCAGCTTAATCTTCTAGCAATAAAATGTCACTTGTCGTGATTATGTGAAACCCAACAATAACAATCTTGACACTCTTAACTCTATACTACTAATAGGGAGTACAAGAATTGAGATGTTCAATAATAACTAGAGATTTGTTTGTTGAAACTTACAAGATAAATAGTTCACAAGGAAGATGTGTATTTACATATTAGTTAGGGTGTATAGATCAGGGCTTATGAGTTATAATGACCTATAAAATTTGTTGACCTTTGTCTGTTAGTAGTTTGTTGTTTGTTTGTTTGGCAACTGTAGTTGGTAATTTATTTGTATTTTTGATTTCCCTTTTTGCGGTCAAGACTATAACCGTCCGGCACAGGTTCACCCGCCAACAATTGTTGTCGGATCTTACTTATGTCCTGATTCTTAGATATTTCGCGTACAACCCAAGGGATGATTAAAGCCCCAAGTTGTGCAGTCTCTCCCCGCCCTGGACGATATTGTATTTCAAATTCGTATCCATGAGTTGATGCTATAACATTGAGCTTTATCATCGTAATTAAGGTGTTGACATGTTAGTTGAATGGCATGGCCACAATTACATTTAGAAACAACTAATGATAAGTTATTAGATCTGGCAGTGGCACAATGCAAAAGCTTCACATTTAAGTATCACCTCTCGGCTGCAGGATTTGGTCCCAGGACCTTTAAACTTAGCATGTGTCATAGGAATTCTTAAAACCAAAATTATGATAATAAAAGCTCTTTGATGCACGTGTCATTGGAATCGTTAAACTTTTTAAAAGTGGTATGTTATCTAGATACTTGCCGTTGGTATACATGGCTACAACACACAACCACGACTCACAAACCAAACAATTATGATAAAACCCTAATGTGTTTATCAAATCAGTATTAGATTTTTTCAAAATACAACAATTTTTTGGAAAGATTTCAAATAAACTACGGTCTAATAGAAAACTCGTAAAGAAGAATTTAACTTGTGCTAATCAGATGATATTAAGCATGCAATTGATAGAATTTCACAATCACAGTTTTCCAAGATAATGAGAGCTCCCACTACTACACAAAATGGTCATAGAGCCCTGTTGAAAAGTTCCATAGAACCCGGTTTTGCATAGGGGCTTAAAAGGGGAGGGACTCTATTTGAAGACCAAATAGAGCCCGGTTTGGTAAACGGGGTCTATTCCCACTTTTAGAGCCCGGTTTTCTAGTAAGGAACATGGCTCTCTGATTCAGCCATTAAATCAAATTTTGCAGAACAAAAAAAACCAATATCATCAACCTTATTTTTGTCTATTATAAGAAATCCTAACTATCAAATCTTCATCTTCACTTCTATCTTTAGTCCTTCCTTCAACCCGTGAATCGTCTTGTCATTGAGCTTTCATTTTGGCCGGCACATTATATATAAGGGCTGCATATTGTCCTTGAGCTTTCATTCGAGCCGGCACATTATATATAAGGGCTGTATACTTGAGTAACCTATATGTAACGTATTAAACTTTAGTAACGTAATCAAACATTTACGCAAACTTTAGTAAAAACTATGTCGTGCAAAAAATAAGATACCTTTCTTGCTTTTTGATGAATCATCCGATGACGACATCTATGATATGTAATATTATATTTTTTATTATTCAATTAAAGTTAGTTGGTAAGTTTGTATCTTTGTGATTCTTGGTTATTTGTATTATTTTCGTTCATCTAAGGTGTTCGTTTCCGTTACCCATATTTCGTAATTATTTTGTTTAAATCATTCTACAATAATAATCCGTTCATGTGTTTATATATACATTTTTGATATGATGTAACTATATATTTATCTTCATATTTAGTTAAACTTGATGCCTCATGTTGCATATTTGTTGTTGTTGAATTTTATTCGTTTGATATGTTAGAATTTCGTGTATCAGTATAAAATCTAAAATGGTCGTTGAGATAGATGCTGATAACGTTAAGGGTTCCAGTTTTCATGACGTTCAATTAGGTTTGAGCCAACTAATAGTCATCTAATACATAATGTTGAGGTGTTGTTCGTCATAGTTAATTACCTTGATGCCTCATGTTGCACATTTGTTGTTTTTTTAATATACGTGACGATTACAAAATATCAACTTTGTTTGTGGTTAGCATTGACAATCAATTTGTTTTATTTAATATATACAATGTAAATTTGTAAAACTATACATTGTAGAATGATACTAAAAAAAATTCCATGCTGTCTATTAGTTATATTGTGGTCGTGGATTAGCTATAACTTTCAAGTATCTGCGTATTCTTAGGTGTTGTCTATAACTAGCTAGTAGAAAACTGTGTAGTGGAGGTTTTATTTTCTATAGTGCTTATAAATAGATAATTATCCTAAAGTTTAATTATCACCTTAAAAAATTCGCAATGGCATTTGGTGTCTCTTCAACTTGGAATTCTTATTCTTCTTATAGTTACCATGATTTTGTAAGTGTATATTATATCTATATATTATTTTAATTTATATGTTTGATAATGTTGTCCATCTCATATTTATGATGTTTGTTTTGTTATAACAGAAAGATTATGAATGCATGACAAGTGAAGAAACCGTCGAATCTAAACTTAATAATGCTAGTGAAGTTGTTGATGAAGATATTCAGTTGATGACAGTTGCAGATCATGAGAATGTAAGGTTATTAAATTGTTATTATGTGGTGACATTGTAAAAAAACTTTTATATGTTTACAGGCTTCCGTGTCAATTGTTGTTTCACATATCCGAGAAGTTTTTCGATTTGTTAAGCGCAAGAAGAAAACCTAAAGATGTAAACAAAGAGAAATAAACATTAAATTGTTGATTGTTTCAAATGGGATCGAGTGTAGGTATTGAATAAGATTGTTGAATTACTTGGACGTCATCAAGGAACATATATTGGATGAGTATAGTTAGCATCTCACTGACGCTGCGAAATCATACAAAATTGTTGTGGATGGTAAAAAGAATACTCAATGTATGTAAGGGTTTGATGACAATTTTAGTGTTGTAGGTGGTAATAAATTTAGAGTATTCTTCTTTCATGTTATTCATGTTGAACCTGTCCACAAGATGGGCATGATAAAAATGGGCCTAGCAATTATTAAAAACGGACTTATTTTTTGGTTTCATTTTACAATAGAGAATCTCCATCTTTATATTATTATAAGTCATATATAACCTTTATGACGTATAGTTATACTTAGAATCCCGTCATGTTGATCGGCAAAACAAATATGGAGTGCAATACAAATGATAGAAATGAGACAGACAAGTCGTTGGAACACTATCCAGCTAATAACGACGTCCGCTACGAAGCGCAGTAGCCTACTTGCTCGTTATCTTTTTCGGTTAAAAAGGATATACTGTAATAACTACTTTCATTTACTTTGGTTATAAAATCACGAGAATACCTCTATTTTAAACTCGGATAGTTAAAGATATAATTATGATTATGATTATGCAATATAAAACTATTAGTGGAAGTAAATATGTTGTTTATGTAGCAACTTTCATTTGTATCGAAATTTATTCTGTTTTAAATCATATCATTTCCTTTTGAAACAAAAATGAAGGGGGCAAGTGTACAAGTTCTATATCCAATAATCCCTTCTAAGGGAGAATTTCATTAATGTCCTTAGAAAAGCTGATAATTACATAAATATCCTTACAAAAATCAATATTACTTCAATATCCTTTCAAAACTTAAAAATACTTACACATATCCAAATATATTATTTAAATAGAGTTAAATATTTTTAGGGTATAAAATTATTATTTAAATACAAAACATGTTAAATTACCTTGTTACCCTCCTCATTTATATACACACATTTACCTTATATATTTTTCTTCTTTCCTGAATCTATCACGTCCTCTTTATCAAGTCCTCTATATCTTGGAAATCTTGGTGCCTTGGTAGGGAATGTAAGATCTATTGTTGTCTCAATCTTGATAATGATAATACTTTATGAATAATAAAATGCCTAAAAATAGTGGCTTCATAATCCTTTTTTATTATTTATTTGATTATGTGAAGTTAACAGTCGGTAAAATTTTATAAAAATTTCCATTGTAATGAATTTAAGATACTAAACCTTGTAATTTAATTAAAATTCGTATTGTTCATTATGTGCCTTTGCAAATTTGTACGCACACAGTAATTAATTATTTTGGATCAATTGATTAATGTCACAATATTATAATGGATAATGACCAATAGGGATCTGTAACAAAAAAAGTAGCAGATGATGAGGCAAATGCAGGAGGAAATTGGATCGATGGCACTTGTATAAAAGGGTGTTTATAAATTGAGATAATAATCTTGAGGGAATATGTAAGAAATCTTGAAATAAGGGTAAATTTGTAAAATTACTTGTAAAGTAATATCAAAATAAGTTTTGGAGCTTAAAATTGTTTATTTATACTTAAAATGTTATATTTGGACATGTATGAGTATTTTTAAGTTTATGAAGGATATTGGTGTAATTTGGATTTTTGTAAGGATAAATTAACAGTTTTTCTAAGGATATAGATGCAATTATCCCCTTCTAAAATTATGTAATTCTTTCCATACTTAAATTAGGGGCAATTAATCCTAAATTATAATTACCATAAAAAAAACCATATACTTAAAAACCCAACCAAACACCTTAAACCTTAAGATTCGGTGAGAAAGTCCCCATGCACAAAATTCATCGATAGACTTCGAATATTTTCTTCCATTACAGACCGTAATCTGTAACACTAAGAAAGCATGTATTTTTCTACTGTTCTTATAATTCTCCTTATCGTATTAGATATTCTTGTTTATTACACACGGAAACAATTTAAGGAAGATGACGGTGAGCAGAGGAATTCATCCCAGTCATCCTCGGTGGATCGACGTTCTGTACCGAAAGAAGACCATTGTGAGAGGATATGTTCATCCTTATTATCATCACATGATAAACAGTGTCGAGTTTTTTCACTTGCTGAAATCAAATTGGCAACACATGACTTTGATGATGCACTTGTCATTGGAAAGGGCGGGTTTGGGAAGGTATACAAAGGTAAATTCGACTTTTGGGAAGGAGTCGATGTTGCAATAAAGCGGTCAAATCCTCATTCCAATCAAGGGACAAGCGAGTTCTGGGCAGAGATTGAGATGCTTTCCAAGTTTCGTCATTGTCATATTGTCTCTCTGTTAGGATATTGTGAAGATTCCAGTACACGTGAGATGATCCTCGTTTATGAATACATGCCTAATGGAAGTCTCCATGATCATTTGCACAAAAGAAAAGCTAACGGACGTAATTCTCCACCACTGACCTGGGTTCAGAGGCTCAATATTTGCATAGGTGCTGCTCGTGCTTTAGACTACCTCCATACTGGCACGGGTGTCGAAAGTAGAGTCATACACCGTGATGTCAAAAGCTCAAATATCTTGCTGGATGAGAAATTGGCAGCCAAAATTTATGACTTTGGGATGTCCAGAATTGGTCCAACCAATGAGTTAGGCACTACTAATGTTTATACAAGTCTGATTAGAGGCACCTTTGGTTACATGGATGAAGAGTATATCTTAACTGGTAGACTTACAAGAAAGTCTGATGTGTATGCATTCGGTGTGGTCTTATTGGAAACATTGTGTGGTAGGCCTGCTGTTGATTTAACGTTGGATCATCAGCAACACAGCCTGGCTGTATGGGCCAAACACTGCATTAAAAAAGGTAAAATAAGTAAGATTATTGATCCCTGTTTGAGGGGGCAAGTCTCAGCTAATTGTCTGAAGGAATTTGGGCAAATTGCATATGAATGTCTCCTCAATAGTTCAAAGGATAGACCCACAATGACTAATGTGTTGTCTCGGCTTGAGGTTGTGTTAGCCCGGACATTGCGGAGTCCGCAGAGCGCTAATGATCAGAAACGCAATGGATTAACCACGCTTATTGAAAAGGCACGGTTGTTGCTCTCGACTAAAGCTCCAAGTAAGTTCAAACTCTTTTGTAACGTAGGTTAACTCGTGAGTATACGGTAATTCTAAGAATATGCATAAACACAGTGGCTCATTTCTGTCCACTTAAAACCATGGTAATATAAGCACAATGACAATCATGACTCTTCCTAAAGAGGGGGCATGTATATCAAACACGTATATTTACAAGGTTGTTCACGTAGTGAGTAGTGACTTTGTCTGGCCAGCTTAATCTTCTAGCAATAAAATGTCACTTGTCGTGATTATGTGAAACCCAACAATAACAATCTTGACACTCTTAACTCTATACTACTAATAGGGAGTACAAGAATTGAGATGTTCAATAATAACTAGAGATTTGTTTGTTGAAACTTACAAGATAAATAGTTCACAAGGAAGATGTGTATTTACATATTAGTTAGGGTGTATAGATCAGGGCTTATGAGTTATAATGACCTATAAAATTTGTTGACCTTTGTCTGTTAGTAGTTTGTTGTTTGTTTGTTTGGCAACTGTAGTTGGTAATTTATTTGTATTTTTGATTTCCCTTTTTGCGGTCAAGACTATAACCGTCCGGCACAGGTTCACCCGCCAACAATTGTTGTCGGATCTTACTTATGTCCTGATTCTTAGATATTTCGCGTACAACCCAAGGGATGATTAAAGCCCCAAGTTGTGCAGTCTCTCCCCGCCCTGGACGATATTGTATTTCAAATTCGTATCCATGAGTTGATGCTATAACATTGAGCTTTATCATCGTAATTAAGGTGTTGACATGTTAGTTGAATGGCATGGCCACAATTACATTTAGAAACAACTAATGATAAGTTATTAGATCTGGCAGTGGCACAATGCAAAAGCTTCACATTTAAGTATCACCTCTCGGCTGCAGGATTTGGTCCCAGGACCTTTAAACTTAGCATGTGTCATAGGAATTCTTAAAACCAAAATTATGATAATAAAAGCTCTTTGATGCACGTGTCATTGGAATCGTTAAATTTTTAAAAGTGGTATGTTATCTAGATACTTGCCGTTGGTATACATGGCTACAGCACACAACCACGACTCACAAACCAAACAATTATGATAACACCCTAATGTGTTTATCAAATCAGTATTAGATTTTTTCAAAATACCACAGTTTTTTGGAAAGATTTCAAATAAACTAGGGTGTAATAGAAAACTCGTAAACAAGAATATAACCCGTAATTAGATGATATTAAGCATGCAATTGAAAGAATTTCACAATCACGGTTTTCCAAGATAATGAGAGCTCCCACTACTACACAAAATGGTCATAGAGCCCTGTTGAAAAGTTCCATAGAACCCGGTTTTGCATAGGGGCTTAAAAGGGGAGGGACTCTATTCGAAGACCAAATAGAGCCCGGTTTGGTAAACGGGGTCTATTCCCACTTTTAGAGCCCGGTTTTCTAGTAAGGAACATGGCTCTCTGATTCAGCCATTAAATCAAATTTTGCAGAACAAAAAAAACCAATATCATCAACCTTATTTTTGTCTATTATAAGAAATCCTAACTATCAAATCTTCATCTTCACTTCTATCTTTAGTCCTTCCTTCAACCCGTGAATCGTCTTGTCATTGAGCTTTCATTTTGGCCGGCACATTATATATAAGGGCTGCATATTGTCCTTGAGCTTTCATTCGAGCCGGCACATTATATATAAGGGCTGTATACTTGAGTAACCTATATGTAACGTATTAAACTTTAGTAACGTAATCAAACATTTACGCAAACTTTAGTAAAAACTATGTCGTGCAAAAAATAAGATACCTTTCTTGCTTTTTGATGAATCATCCGATGACGACATCTATGATATGTAATATTATATTTTTTATTATTCAATTAAAGTTAGTTGGTAAGTTTGTATCTTTGTGATTCTTGGTTATTTGTATTATTTTAGTTCATCTAATGTGTTCGTTTCCGTTACCCATATTTCGTAATTATTTTGTTTAAATCATTCTACAATAATAATCCGTTCATGTGTTTATATATACGTTTTTGATATGATGTAACTATATATTTATCTTCATATTTAGTTAAACTTGATGCCTCATGTTGCATATTTGTTGTTGTTGAATTTTATTCGTTTGATATGTTAGAATTTCGTGTATGAGTATAAAATCTAAAATGGTCGTTGAGATAGATGCTGATAACGTTAAGGGTTCCAGTTTTCATGACGTTCAATTAGGTTTGAGCCAACTAATAGTCATCTAATACATAATGTTGAGGTGTTGTTCGTCATAGTTAATTACCTTGATGCCTCATGTTGCACATTTGTTGTTTTTTTAATATACGTGACGATTACAAAATATCAACTTTGTTTGTGGTTAGCATTGACAATCAATTTGTTTTTATGATATGTAATATTATATTTTTTATTATTCAATTAAAGTTAGTTGGTAAGTTTGTATCTTTGTGACTCTTGGTTATTTATATTATTTTCGTTCAATCAAGGTTTCGTTCCCGTTACCCACTCAATCGTAATCTATTTTGTTTAAATCATCTACAATAAAAATCCGTTACATGTGTTTATAATAAACATTTTTGATATGATGTAACTAATATAATTATCTTCTCATATTTAGTATAAACTTGATGCCATATGTTTGCATATTTTGTTGTGTGTTGAATTTATTCATTTGATATGTTAAATTTCCGTATCAGTATAAAATCTAAAAGGTCGTTAAGTTGATGCTGATAACTTAAGGGTTCCAGTTTGATGACGTTCAACTTAGGTTGAGCACTAATATCTCTAATACATAATGTTGAGGTGTTGTTGCCCTCATAGTCAACATGGCCATTTGCCATCTCAAATCCATCTCTTCCATGTCATCTGGATGGATTTGTTGCAAGTCCTCATGTACAAGTTGAGGACTATTTGGTTGACTAGCAAAGAATGCACAAATAACAGCATCACTCAAGTTATCAATATTTGTAGAGTTAGCAGCATTAACTTGAGTGCTAGCAGTAGAAACTCCATGAGCAGTATTAACTGCTTCATTAGTGCTGCTAGTGTTGTTATTTGAAGAGGACACAAAAGCCATGTTCTGTGTGCTTGAACTTGAGCTAGACATCCCTTTAACTTCTGGTTCATACACCTTGAGGTTGTTGTAGAGATCATCCATGCTCATTGTATCCAAATCAGCTTTATTCCTCCACACAACAGCATGTGTGTTCCACTCAGGTGACAAACTTCTTAATAACTTTTGATTAACATCTTCTTGTGAAAGCTTTTCATCCAAAAGCTCCAACTGACTCACAAGCTTTTGAAGCCTATCAAAAGTTTGATCAAGCATCTCTGAGCTTGGAGCAGTGAAGTTTTCATATTGCTGCTTTAAGAGATTCCTTTGAGTCTTTCTTGTAGCTGCATTCCCACCAAATCTCTTTTCAACAGCTTCCAGCAACTTCTTAGCATCCTTTATAGAGTTAAACTTTAACTGATGTTCATTGGGAATGCCCATCATTAAAGTACTTCTAGCTTTCACCTCTAATCTTCTCTGAGCCTTTTCTTCAGCAGTTGTAATAGGCATCTCTGTCATAACTCCTTCCACAATTTTTGTTTTTGGCAAGGTTGCACCATTCTCTATGACTTCCCACAGTGCATAGTCTATCATCTGGATATATTGTTCAATCCTCATCCTCCATATCTCATACTCACCAGGTTTGAGCAAGGGAACTTTGGATGCAGCCACCATGTGTGCAGAATCTTGATCCATATCTTTTAGCAAAAACAGGTTCTTCTTTTTAACAACTTCTTAACAAGCTCTGATACCACTTGTTGATCCCACTTCAATAGATCGAATTCCTTAAGCTTGTTTAAGGTTTAGTTATATTATATAAATCTAACACAACTATAGTAGAAACTGTGTTTAAATGTATTAAAGATTATGCGGAATCTAATCTTTAATATTAAGAAGAATTATTAATGAAATAGTAATTCAGTGAACATATAATTCAACAAATAAGCTCCAATATTATTAATGATAATAATACGAATACTCTTAAAGTATTAGGATTACAATGACCTTGAAGCTATGAATTATACGCCTAAGACTTCAAAAGATTGATAAAAGATATCAAACTCTATGCCCTAAGACCTCCTTTATACACCAAGGAGCCCTAGTCGGCTTACAATACTTTCCTAAGTATCCATAATCTTTTCTATAAACAAATAACTTAATACATATCATATAAGCAGTACTAACAACAAACAGTACTAACTTATTGACCTCAACAACATTAACTTTTCTCTGAGCAGTCTTAACCTTGAGCATTACTAATATTCACTAGCAGTAGTAACTTTATACTCGCAGTAGTAAACACTTAGCATATTTTCACTAGCAATACTAATATTCACTAGCAGTAGTAACTGTGTACTAGCAGTAGTAAACACTTAGCATATTTGTTTGAAGTTAATGAGCAGCACTAAATCCAGTTGAGCAACATTAACACAAACATGAGCAGCCGTAATTCAAACAACATTAAAAAGACTTTTAATCCTAACAATGTCACTGCCTGCTTTTCTGGTGATTAATGTTGGATCGACTGCACCCTTGGAGAATTATTGTGATAGTATAAAACTGGACAACTGTTGGGAATTTAGATTTGATGATTACAAAACTACATATGCTTAAATGAAGATTAATGAGGGACTAAATCTACATTATGAAGATTCTACAAAAGATGGAAGATTGTAGAAGATATTATTAATGATATTGAAGATCAAGATTGATATTCAAATAATTTAGTTTCCTTATAGTATTAAAATACTTATAGAAAGTATTTTATATATTAATGTGTATATGTTTATTAGAGAAAGTATTAATAGTATTGATGTAGAATAATTAGGAAAGTATTTAATAGGAATTGTAACCTACTTGGACTCCTTAATCTATAAAAGGAGGCCGTAGGGTTTAGAAAACAAACCATTCCTACGCATCATCTTCTACATCAATCTCTACACATAGATAGTTCATAGCTTCAAGGTTGTAAACCCTGTTACTATTCAAGAGTAATTGTATTAATATATTGAGGCTCAACGTTTGATTATTGTTACTATTTTTCTTAGTAATACAAGCTAGATTCCGCATAGCTTGTGTTATTCATACTCTTAGTTTCTCTCATAGTTGATTTGTATTTATACAAGTTAGCTATCACCCTTATCAAGGAGTTAAAGATCTATTCAGAAGTTGGAACTACAATTATATAATTTTTTCCATACATAAATTAGGGGCAATTAATTCTAAATTATAATTACCATAAAAAAAACCCTATACTTAAAAACCCAACCAAACACCTTAAACCTTAAGTTTTGGTGAGAAAGTCCCCAAGCAGAAAATTCATCGATAGACTTCGAATATTTTCTTCCATTACAGACCGTAATCTGTAACACCAAGAAAGCATGTATTTTTCTACTGTTCTTATAATTCTCCTTATCGTATTAGATATTCTTGTTTATTACATACGGAAACAATTTAAGGAAGATGACGGTGAGCAGAGGAATTCATCCCAGTCATCCTCGGTGGATCGACGTTCTGTACCCAAAGAAGACCATTGTGAGAGCATATGTTCATCCTTATTATCGTCACATGATAAACAGTGTCGAGTTTTTTCACTTGCTGAAATCAAATTGGCAACACATGACTTTGATGATGCACTTGTCATTGGAAAGGGCGGGTTTGGGAAGGTATACAAAGGTAAATTCGACTTTTGGGAAGGAGTCGATGTTGCAATAAAGCGGTCAAATCCTCATTCCAATCAAGGGACAAGCGAGTTCTGGGCAGAGATTGAGATGCTTTCCAAGTTTCGTCATTGTCATATTGTCTCTCTGTTAGGATATTGTGAAGATTCCAGTACACGTGAGATGATCCTCGTTTATGAATACATGCCTAATGGAAGTCTCCATGATCATTTGCACAAAAGAAAAGCTAACGGACGTAATTCTCCACCACTGACCTGGGTTCAGAGGCTCAATATTTGCATAGGTGCTGCTCGTGCTTTAGACTACCTCCATACTGGCACGGGTGTCGAAAGTAGAGTCATACACCGTGATGTCAAAAGCTCAAATATCTTGCTGGATGAGAAATTGGCAGCCAAAATTTCTGACTTTGGGATGTCCAGAATTGGTCCAGCCAATCAGTTAGGCACTACTAATGTTTATACAAGTCTGATTAGAGGCACCTTTGGTTACATGGATGAAGAGTATATCTTAACTGGTAGACTTACAAGAAAGTCTGATGTGTATGCATTCGGTGTGGTCTTATTGGAAACATTGTGTGGTAGGCCTGCTGTTGATTTAACGTTGGATCATCAGCAACACAGCCTGGCTGTATGGGCCAAACACTGCATTAAAAAAGGTAAAATAAGTAAGATTATTGATCCCTGTTTGAGGGGGCAAGTCTCAGCTAATTGTCTGAAGGAATTTGGGCAAATTGCATATGAATGTCTCCTCAATAGTTCAAAGGATAGACCCACAATGACTAATGTGTTGTCTCGGCTTGAGGTTGTGTTAGCCCGGACATTGCGGAGTCCGCAGAGCGCTAATGATCAGAAACGCAATGGATTAACCACGCTTATTAAAAAGGCACGGTTGTTGCTCTCGACTAAAGCTCCAAGTAAGTTCAAACTCTTTTGTAACGTAGGTTAACTCGTGAGTATAAGGTAATTCTAAGAATATGCATAAACATAGTGGCTCATTTCTGTCCAATTAAAACTATGGTAATATAAGCACAATGACAATCATGACTCTTCCTAAAGAGGGGGCATATATATCAAACACGTATATTTACAAGGTTGTTCACGTAGTGAGTAGTGACTTTGTCTGGCCCAGCTTAATCTTCTAGCAATAAAATGTCACTTGTCGTGATTATGTGAAACCCAACAATAACAATCTTGACACTCTTAACTCTATACTACTAATAGGGAGAACAAGAATTGAGATGTTCAATAATAACTAGAGATTTGTTTGTTGAAACTTACAAGATAAATAGTTCACAAGGAAGATGTGTATTTACATGTGTTGTTTTTTGTTGGAAGGAGCATAATGGAATCATTATTTCCACATGGCTTGTTTTCTACCTCCGTAGGATAAAAGAAACTGAGACCGGGTTTTCAAAGGTCAAGCCTGCACTTCTGATTCACTTAGATTTGTCACTAATAGGTTATGTGTTGGTTCAGCTTCTTTGTTTTTGTTCTTATTACATATCTTCTCTATTTTTTCCTAATACTAATTATGATTTCAACAGTGCGTATGAGTTCTGATGCTAAGAGACTTGGGCAAAATAATGGTAACAACAAGAGAGGCAAAATGATGGAAAAACGTGTCACCACAGTGGCAGAAATCGGATGTCCTAGTGGTGGTGTTGTATCTGTTTCTCAGCAGGTGTTGTCACCTAGTTACGAGACTGCTACAAGGAATTTTCGGAAGGACAATCAATATTGCAACATATGAGCCTCGGAGGATTAGTGATAAGATTACTGTGGCCATCAAACAATCCAAACCCGAGAGTGCTGAAGGTCTCAAAGAGTACTGGCAGTTTTGCTTATTAATTTTCTCTGATGACATATTAGTTAGGGTGTATAGATCAGGGCTTATGAGTTATAATGACCTATAAAAAAACTTTTATATGTTTACAGGCTTCCGTGTCAATTGTTGTTCACATGTTTTTCGATTTGGTTAAGGAGCAAGATGGAAAACATAAAGATGTAAACAATGAGAAATATGTTAAATTGTTTTGTTTCAATGGGGATCATGTAGGTATTGAATATGATGCTGAATGTGCTGACGTCATCAAGGAACATATATTGGATAAGCATAGTAAGCATCTCATTGACGCTGAGAAATCATACAAAATT
>BQNB010020168.1:0-25313 GCA_026074375.1 Tanacetum coccineum | reverse complement strand
TACTCGATAAGTGGGTGATCGTCCAATATCATAAGCCTGTTAATTTATGGCATACGGTCTGTAAATCTATCAGCAAAACGATGCATCAAGCTTAAAATTTGTTCTTCCAGACATGCCTCTTCATCGTGAGCTTATTATAGTGCCATAAGGACAGTTAACCTAACATCATTTGGGTTAGTAGCCATGGTAGAAAATGAGAAAATTCAATTAATAATTTGTGTGATTGATAAATTAGTTTGAGAATGAGACTCCTCAAGTTATGTCTTTATATATAAGCTATAATTTAACCACATTTGCAGTGATTAGTCATTAAATGTCAGAAAAAGTTGATGTGTTGTCAAATATTGTCATAAATCGCGTGATATTTTTAGCGATTAAACAACACTGTCATTGAGTTATCTTATCCGTTACAGTAAAGAAAAATATTTGCAGTGATTAGTCATTCAATGTCAGAAAAAGTTGATGATTTGTCAAATGTTGTCATAAATCGTGTGATTTTTTTAGTGATAAACAACACTGTCATTGAGTTGTCTTATCTGTTGCAGTAACAAAATATATGTATTGTCTAAACATGTCAGATATCTTGTAAAATGTTAAGTGATAAATAAGCCTGTCATTGAGTAGTCTTATCTGATACAGTAAAAAGCAAATGAATTTTCAAATCATGTCATATATTTTGTAAATTTCTAAATGTTAAACAACGGTGTTACTCTATAGTCATGTCCTCTGCAGTTAAAACTAAATGAATTGTCAAATAATTATGTATAACTTAGAATTTCATATTATGAATTTAAATTTGTTAATGCGTTGTTAGCATTGTCATGTTGTTAATGTACATGATTTTCACTTTAAATTTGTTAATGCATTGTAAGCATTGTCATTGTGTTAATCAGTATGTTTTATAAAAGATAAAAAATTTGCAATTCTTCAAATAAATCGTACGAATAACAATATTGATTCACATTATCCATTGAAAACAATACATAGTAGAAAAACAAGATATAATATAATAGATTGACAACCTTATTTTTCCCACTTTAAAAAAAACAACAACACACATGGTTGGCTAGGTGGTCTTAAGCAACATGATTCTAGAATCTATATTGCCATGTAACTATTAATGAAGTTTTGCTTTTCAGCAATGCTTCTCAACAATTCTTGTCTTGCTCTGACTAAGTTGTTTGTTGTACGTATATCCGTTTCATGGGTCATGAGTAGAGCATGTAATCCGTAGCTATTAAGACTCATTGTAGGCATATTTTGCAACATTGTCATTTGTATCTCACGGCTACGCATTTGCTCAAAATAACGAGTTAAATTGCACAACAACTGATTTGCAAGTGTGGCCTCAACTTCAAGCTCCCTTTGTAGTTTGGAAACAATTGTTTTACGTGCTTCGTTTGCAGAAGAAGCCATAGACTTTGTTAGTAGAAAGAAGAAGTGTGTGTGTGTATGTGTGTGAGAGACAAGATTGTATTGTAGATGATAACCTAGTTAATATAGGGGAAATAGTATGGGCAGTCTTTATCAATAGCCTGAAAAACTTAAATGCACAGTCAAATCATGTCATATATCTCGTACATTTATAAGAGATAATAGACATTGTCATTGATTAGTCTTTATCAACTGTCATTGAGTTATTTTATTAAGCTATGTACTTAATTATTGAATTGATAGAAAAAGAGGAACAAAGTGTGTACATTGAAAAGACATTGTTAATACATATTGAGTTACATGAATATTAGTACATACGATTTTTCAAATGTTGATGTTGAACTTCTTTGGTTTCCTCGTCTTCAAAGTGTTTTTGTTCCGCCCATTCAACCATTTGATCGAAAGTGTAATCATTTTGTGTTACCTCCCTTTTATCGTCTTCACTTTCACTTGTGTAGTTGGTTATGACATTGTTCATCATTTCTGCCAAGCTAACATTTGGGAAAATATAATTGGCTATAATAAAATTGACACCTAGGTGGTCAATGTAAATTTCCAATTTGTACTGCGCTGAAGATATATCAAACATGACATGCATATCATAGTTGTTTCTAAGTTTGACGGTTATTGAAAAGCCATTGTGCGGTATTTTATAATAAAGAGCATGAATCTTTGTACCCAAAATATTAAACAAATATTGTTTCAGCTCTTTTAGTTTCATTCTTGGAATGTTGATGTTCATTGTTCCACGGTTGACGTACATCGTGTTTTTTGTGTCATCGAGCACCAACTGACCATTATTGTGAACCACAAAATTGAAAATGGTTTGCGTGTATGGTGTGGTAGGTTTTGTTTTATTAATAAATCCTAGTTCACAAAGAAGTTCATAGTAATCGAACTTTTTATTTTTTTGTTTCTGCATTTGATGTAGATAGCTGAGTGATTCTTGTTGTTTTAATTTAGTTTCTTTAGAAATGATACCTGCAAATGATTCTTCCAAAGATCCAACGTTCGAAATCAGCACCGTGCTTAGATCTATATGATAATGAGAAACAAAAAGCTGGAGCTTCCCATCAACTTTTGCAAAGCTTTCCGGTTAGTACTGCTAGGCTAACCAAGGACTCAAAGAAAATAAATCAATAAGCGAGTAAACAAGCTAAAACAGAAGTTCACTTAACCTTGTATAAGCACCCTAGTAATGGAGACATAAGCTGACTAAATAAACTAAATGATGAAATAAGCGTAGAAAAACTAAAACTGATAAACTCTTAAATTATTTAAAAAACGGGCAACAAGTTCTACTGACGAGAGTAAAACTAAATGGCTTAATCTACTGTCAAAAGCTAAAGAAATCTTAAATAAGTTGAAATAATAAGCTGATAAGTAAAATGGCCTCACCAGTACGCCAACAGTTTTAAGACGGACCAGTACTAACATGGAGTAAGTACTGCTACCTTTGAAATCCAAGAAAATAAGATACTAGCAGTAGCTAACTTGGAGTTTCTGCTATAGTAGTTCAAGGGCTAATACTGGCTACCAAAAGTGAATGTCCGCAGCGTGTATTAACTCCTATGTCATTAACAGTTTTAACAAGTGAACTATCTAGTACACTTAAGTCAGAAAGTAATACAAACTACTTTTCTCTTAGCAAAATAGCAAAATAAGCACTTAAAAAGTTTGCAGCAAATACGAACAATACGAGAAAAGAAAAATTACAACAAACTGCTCAAAACAGGGTCAAACAGAGAATCTACAAGCTCTGTTGTAATAAACAAGCTAGTGAGAGTCCATACGCCCATCCAGCAATTGGCACTTATCATCCATAACATAAAGTGTGTATATTTGAGAGCTGATATATGTATGATTTGTTCTCCCCCTTAACTATACGTACCTCTTTTATTTTTACTTAATGAAAACAGCTCTGAGTTAAGAGTGGTGAGAGCTTTTGGTACACAGAAAACCAATATGGTAGCAAAACTTAACACTTGGTATGCTGTAACATGGAGACGCCTTCACAAACGCTTCAAACTTGCATTAAAACTTGGAAATGTTACAAAGCTGAAAGTAAAAAGCTGTTAAGTTAACTTTGAAAAATAAGCCTTAAGATCTTTCTAAAAATTAATTAGTTGCTCAAGAAGAAAACTAAAAAACTAGATGCTCGGGCTTACTAAAAGCTCTTTTTAGCCAAAGCTTCCATCTTGCAGCTTGTGTTCTTTGGAGAGATACAAACACAAGTTGTGTTGTTGTTGTGAGAGAGATTAAAGCATATCACGAGCTTTTGCATTCTTTTGAGCCTTCTTTGGAGACAATCTTAGCATTCGAAAAGTTTTTGGGAACAGGGGTAGGGATTGCCCAAATGGACTTTATACAATCCAGGGGGGGGTTAGTAGGGTGGATTGAAATGATTTTGGCCTAGGGAGAGGAGTGGGTTTTGGCAGGGAAGAATAGTGTATAGGACGACCCCCATACCAGTTCGTAACTGGGTTTGTTGGGCGGGAACGAAGACTGTTTTAGGGGAGGTTGGCAGTTTGTTTCTGGTCCCCTCAAGTTGTATAACTTAAATGTAATCTTCTACCCGGTTTGCCCTCCTTTGATTCCGCCTCCTTTCTTCTAACTTTGGTAAATACACTTTAGACCTCTGGCATTTTGAGCCCCTCAGAGAAGTCAATTTCTTCCATTTGATGACTTTTGTACTTTTGCCCCTTGCCACTCCGTATTGCCTTGGATTTGTTTGTCTTTGCTCTCTTTTTGCTGTTTTCATTGTAATATCGTCTATCCCTGCACAATACAAAAGCAAAACCATGCAAATGACAAGATGTATTTTTGGTAGTTTTTAGTATTTAGGTTCACTTAATATGAAAACTATGGTTTGTAGTTAAACATTAGAACAATATCAAAACTCCCCATATAAGGTATTGCCGAGTCCTCACGCAATATTTGACGTAACTACTCCAATTCGAAAACTATGAATCTAGGCCCCCCCATCGAATAATACCTCGAAAAGTAGCAAGGTTCGTCAAGGGGGGACAAAAAAAAACTAAAGAAATGCCATAGCTTCGATGAGTCCGTTTCGTCCACCATTTTTATTACTCGCTGTACACTACTATCACTAATATTTTTGGATTTTTCTTCTTTTTCTACCTGTACATCTAACTATCCCTAATATTATAGTATGGAGGATTTTTTTTTCTTTTTCTTTTCTTAACTTACCTGTTTGACTTCTTTATATTTATCAAACATTGGGATCATAGAATGAGAAGCGCCATAGAAAATCTACGGACGTACCCTGACGGATAAATTCATCGTCCCCGTTTTTCACTAGATCTAAACCAGCAAATTTTAAACAAGATCATTGTCGATATACGTTTAGATGATAAGCCCTCCTACTTATGACTTTGTGAACTTATTTATCCCCAACATGGATATATGATCCGTGAATGTGTGGCTTCGTTTCAACATAGATCACTTATTTTCACAGTACAGTATTCAAGATTGAATCCAAGACTCAAAGCAACGACCTTATTAGGCACATGTTAACTTGATTCGCTAACATACCCATTAGAACTTTTTTGCAACCTATTTATGACATTTTCATAAAGTTCTTAAAGTAGCGGAATGTCGTTGCTTAGTTTGAACACCTTACCTAGGCTCGCTCCCTAGTAGGATATCACAACCAACGACCGGTGCGCTCTTAGTTTGACGACCACCACACCGTTGCTAGCGTAGTCGGGAAAATCACATCAACACCTTCTTTCCTAATTTGGCTAAGAATCGGTTTTGTCTTAGTTAGTACCCTCACCTAGACCTTTCTTCCAAGAGAGATATCATCCAACACACTCCAAATCCCTAGAGTAAAGAGTATTAGTTTGAACCCCACCTGTGCGTTGCCAGCGAGCGGGATATCACGACACATCTTTTACTAGCTCCATATGATCAAATGCATGCTTCATTGGCATAATTTTAACATTCATGCTTCTTTGGCATTTTATCTTTCAAAACCTTGCTTTTAAAGAATCAAGTTACAAATTTGAAGCTTTTTACATAAAAACAGTCTTGCGATCTGCAGTTCGGAATTGGAAATGAGCGCGTTATGATTAGGCGGAATTAAAAGCTAATGGAGAAAAACAGCCAACAAGTTATTCATATAGCTTTTAGAAGAATCTTGTCTTCAGCACATAAAAGCTTATATTTAACTACTCTAATTTTCTTGTTCTTCACCTCGTGAAAGCTTAGCTTACAATTAAGGAACTAGCTAGTGGCTCATACACGCAGGCCGTTCGAAGTCAAAAATTCATTCTCCATTCTCACCCACAAGCTACAAAGAAAAGTCGATCCAACTGTGACAACAACATTATTTCTATTTTTGAACATTTTTAAATTTTTTCATTTTTTTTTTTGGGTTATTTTTGCCTAAAGTTTGTGGTAAAAACCGGAATATCGTGACAACAACGGCTGCACCCGGCCATCTCTCGTCACTCGATCTGAAGATCCCCATATCTAGAATTACACATCGCTCCTTCGATCGTTTCAAAGGGGCCCTACGTATAAATCTAGGCCCCGTTTATTATGTGTGCCAAAAAGATTTTAAAAAACGTTAGTTGTTAGATTTGGATACTGGATTCCCAAAAATGAAGCTGAGGATGTGAAACTCTTGAATAAAAATTCAAGCACAGGGAGCTTCTTGCCACACAAATCGGGCACATCCTGGGCAAATAACAACCCAAACACGAAAACTACGGGACAATGGCGCAGAGGCCAAACCTTCCAACCACAACAAGGGAAATTCACTTATTCATTTATACATTTAATACTATGATAAGCATGTGGTGCCTCCACGAAGCGCTTGTTTAAGGTCGCTAAGCATTGGCAACCTTGCGGTACTGAATTTATTGGACATTTAGGGAATGTTTGGAGATCTGGGCGACTACCAATTTGTGGTACGTCCCCTCCAAAGTAGTGTTTTATACGATTGACCATTCACTTTGGAAGTTTGGCCCGAGTTTTGGATAACTCGACAGTGCCGTCACGGGGAACAACTTGTGGATAGTGAAAGGTCCTGACCAGCGGGTTTTAGCTTTCCCTTTTTTCGCAGGAAAATCTATCAATCTAGAGTAACAGAGGAGGACTCGAATCACCGATGTTGAAACGCAGGGGTCTTTGATCTTCGGAGTCATGGATTCTCTTTGTTTTCTTTAGTAGATCAAAGAGTTTCATATAAGCTTCATCACGGAGCTCTTAGATTTCCATCTAGTGAACTTTCCTGTGGTTCACCAGCGGTTTTTAGGTCAAATGTACGTATTTTCAAGGACCACCAATATGCCCGTTACTGTTCTAACTCAATTGGGAGATGGCAGGCCTTTTCGTAACCAGTTTATATGGAGTTACACCATCCATGGGGGTTTTGTAAGCGGTGCGGGAAAGCCCAATTAAGCATCATCGAGCTATATTCCCGCACCAAGAAAGGTACGGTTTTCGCCCAAGTTCTTTCCAAGAAATTGTTTCAAACCACGATTGGATACCTCAACTTGTCCACTGTTAGCTGGCATGTACGCAGTGGAGAGACGATGAGTGACTCGTATTTAAGCCTGACCTTTGCAAATGGGTCAATTGCACAAAATGGGCTTCCGCGATCACTTATGATGGCACGAGCGGGCAACACCCATCACTCTGGCGACGAGAGATTAAGAAATTTACAACACAACTCGACCACCCCCCCCCCATTTTTTTCAAGGGCCGTCATTGGTGGGGAGCGCTTTTGTTTCAACCATTTTGATAAATAATCAACCGCACGAGGATGTATTCTGTAGCTTTGGATGATTTGGAATGGCCCCCATAAAGTCAATACCCAGCGTCAAAGATTTCAGCAAACTTGGATGGAATTTTTGTACACTCCCCGGCATCTCATCACGTTGTGAAATTTTTCCTTGTCGCTGGTCATGCGAGTTGCCAGTTTTAACCAAACTTATGGGCATACTTTGAGATTTGTGGGCAAAAGAAATCCGGAATCGAAGCTTTTCTTGCGTGTAGTTAGCACCGTGATGTCCACCGGTGGACATCGTGGAGCATGCAGGATGTCATGGGTTTCTTTGCCAAAACACAACGCTCGAATAAACCTTGATCTCACAGATTTTTACACAGATAGGATCTTCCTATTAAATAATCGCTTCACTTGTCTTTAGATAGAATTTCTTTTTCTGCTGGGAGCTTGACTCCCTTTTTTCGATCCACGAAATTTCCCGCCATCGTAGTTTGCGATGTCAGGAAACCCTGGGTATACGATCAAGAACAGCAATCGATAAGAGTTTCAAGAGGAACTTTTCATTTTATCTCCTTTGGATCTGGGAAAAGCTTATTCTTGTCGAGGATTCTTTAATCGTGATAGATTGATCAGCCGCTAGGGTTCCTCAGGCTCCTTTTGTTGTCAACTCATCAAAGCGTCGCTCACTCTTGTGAAGGAGCAGAACCCATCGGAGCTAATCTCGCCACTATAATTTTCCCTTAGAAAAGAGATTATTTGAGGGCGGAATGATCCGTATACACAGTGCATTTGTTTCAATGACCAACCGCGTTAAGATCGGATTTTTCGACATGGCGTACAGCCACGGCGCCTAACATTCTTTGAGCCTGTCCGTCTGACTGTCAACGAGATTCCGCCTCACTTCATTAGTTTTACTTGCATAATGTATAGGCCTGGAAAATGTTTTCATGAACCGCTCTGCCGCCATAGACTGCACCTCAGGCGAATCGCTTGCATACGCACATAAGTTCAAATGGTTCATTCCAGTCTGGGGCAATCAGGATTGGAGCCTCGGTTAGATTCTTTTTGAGAGTGTTAAATGCTTCAATACACTCTTTGGAGAAATAAAACGGAGTCTCTTTTTCAAGCAAAAAAGAATCGCGGTATGGGACGGCGGCTCTCCTCATTTTTGAGAAAGATTACTTGGTCTCATGAATCTTCTATAAAACCGGCTTCTAATGCCCAAGTGAAAACTACGGATTCCATTTATATAGTAGTCGGTCCCGTATGGGGAGCTTTGCGAATAACGTCCAAATCTTAGCCGCTCATCATCTCATTCCGACTGGTAGATTTCCATGTCCAAGAACAATGCCTTCTTTAACCATGAAATGGCTTTTTCATCCCCAGTTTTAGGGCTAAATTGGTGTCTTCACACCGCTTTTTAAGCATCTTTTCCAAATGGGTTAGGCATGTAGAGAAAGAACTTCCAAAAACCCGCAAAAGTCCATCCTAAACACTCGACCCATCGTTTTTTCGATCATGTCGTGGATTAAATGCCATCATAATCTCTCGGAATGTGCCTGGTGCTTGCCAGAGGCCTAAAGAGGATGCGGCTGGTAGGCAAAGGTTCCGTTCCCCTCCATGGGCAAGTAATCGTTGTCTTTCCTGATCATTATGGGTCGATGGGTATTTGAAAATAACCCGAGAAACCATCGAGAAACCAATAGTACTTCGTTATGTACCCGCAAGCCTCTCGAGCATTTGTTTACCCTTTTTCTCCCGCGTCCATGAATGTAGTACGTGGAAAATGCGCTCCTTTCGCCTCCCCTTCCGGTGGCTTATTTGAACTTTTCGGTAGTCATGCCATACCCGCCATCCGTAACCAATCGAGTTGGGATCAATCATTTTGCTCATGTTCAATACGGATTTTTAAAACCACCTTTCTTTGGTACACAGCTATACCGGGCTTACCCAAGGGACTATCCGCTCGATTAGGGTAAACGTCACTCCCCAGCGTCCAGAAGTTTTTCAACTTCTTTTTTGATGACATCGTGGATATTTGGGTTTACCGTCTTCTGATGTTGGACCGCTGGGTGTTGTAGACCTCTCTCCATTCGAATTTTGTGAGTACAAAATTCCGGGGTTAATACCCTTGATATCAGAGAGTTTCCAAGCGATGGCTCGCTTGTGGGACTGCAACACCTTTATGAGAGCGGCTTTCTCCCAGACACTCAAATCTTTCAGAATTATGAATGGTAAACCTGTTTGTCCACCCTCCAAAGTAAAGGCGATCTTCGAGGTGGGGAGCGCGTCGTACAGACTGTGAGCTCGACCTCGGGAGGTTCCTCAATTGCTGTTTCATCGGTTTTGGTTTCACAAATCTTAGTTCTTTTCTAACCTCAAGGTATAAAATAATTTGCTATGGTTGGTGGGCACTAGTGGTTGGTAAGGGGCCTCACTATGTGCTGGATAGCTTCAAGAAGAAGAATGTCATTCGCCGGCGCATCACATTCGTGGCATCATCAATTCCTGACTTATATGAAGGTATCAGCAAGTTCAGCACTCGAGTTTCTTCATGAAATGAAATCAACGTACCCTCGAATGGAGTGAGGGTAGGAGATAGTTAGTGTTCCTATCACAATGTTCAAAGTAAGGAGTGGAATTTCCATTTTTTGCTAATACTTCCCGCGCCATCCTAAACACTTCTTGAGAATATTCTCCTACACACGCTCTACACTCAATGTCGACACTTGTTTAACGGATTCCTGGCCCATTGTAGGAGAAATTTTTCGATATTCCTATTTGAACCAGTCACGGATTTGACATCATGTTTAAGGTCAGCTCTTCCCCGTGTACATCAATCATCGCTCTTTGCCGTTCTAAACAATGGTCTTCCTAAACTCCAACGGGATCCTCAAGGATCCAGGCTCGTTCTATAGTCAACTACCAAAAATCGGCAGGAAAGTAGACGGTATTCAACCTTCACAAAAACATCTTCGGCTATGCCTAGGTGGGAGTGGAGATTGATCGATCGGCCTAACTCCACGAGTCCCATCCTCGTTTTGGTCAGCGCTTGGCGATTTAAGCTTTTCAAAAACGGAGAGTGGCATTAGATTGATGCTTGCACCGAGATCGGCCAGGGCTAAGCATTCATCCAATCTGGAAATCACACGGTTTCAGAAATCCTACTCGGGTCTCCTATTTTCGGGAAAATGTCCTCTTCAGGATGAACTGTCCAGAGCAATTTTCATTTAATGGGTTTTGTTTACCGCGCCAAGATCCTTATCTTTGTTGTTCAAAAGACCTTTTTGTTACAGCGGAGTAAACTTAGGCATGAGCAGGACCGAGCATCTGCGCAAGCTCAGTCGAAGTATGAGATACCGCAAAATCTTCATGAATTTCAAAGCCTAAGAAAGGTCGTCCCTTTTCGCTCGGGACTTTCTTTTGGGTTGACCCTAGCTGGATATGGTTTCAGAAAGTCATTTTAGGCTTTAGGCATTGACAAATGGTTCCACATTATCAAACTTGGACCTATCGGTAGGTTTGGACTAATTTGGTATTAGTTCCGTTAGGACAGTACCGTTTGCGTCCTTAGTTACCTCGGGCTTCAACTTCCACCAGCGGAGGTAGAATTGAGGTTCCCATCATATGAGGGACACGCTTCTGGTGTGTGATTGCTTCAATTCCACCCTTCGGGTTAGCAACTGGTGTTGGAGGAATAGAACGCGAACTAGAGTAGAAGCCTGGTTGGATTTTACGATTTTAGTGAGGCAAAGTCGGTTTTATGTTGGTCCCTTGGTTTTGCATGTTATGCATAACGCATCATTCGCATTGACATAGCCTCTCAAAATCAGTTTTTGACACCCTACGAAAGCTTGATGAGCTGGATTTTTGTAAAGCTGGGTGTGATACACTGTCGCGGTTGATACACTTTGGGGTTGTTGTTGATCCTAGGGTCGTTGGATTTGACCCTGGTTTGTAGCCTATTCCCATGGTTTTGGTTCCTGGTTCACGATCTCTGATTGTGCCTTTGGTTGTTGTGTTGCGATGGAGGAAAGAAAAAACCGGTGTGGTCTGATTTGGTTTTCCGCCATCGGTGTGGGACGCGTACGGACATTTCCTTGGTTACAATGTGTTTGCGGCCCTCTGCTTGCGAGATCGCTATTCTTGGATGTTATCTCGGTTAAATCTGATGCTATCGCGCTCAGGCCGACAAGTACGATACGAGTGGGCCACCACCGGCCAGTTAATCACAACTTTGCTCAACCCCCCGGCTTTTACGGGAGGCCGGGACGCTGGAATTGGAGATGTCTGCTTGTCGAGAAGTAGAGCTCTTAACCATATCTTTCCCAATTCTGCAACATCGGGAGATACCACCGGAGGTGCGGAAGTGCTCTTGTACTTCACTTAGCAACAATGGCTTTGCTTGGGAGTTACGAACTTTCGGACTTGCTTCGATGATGCTGTTTGAGCAATCAGCGGGCCTTTTGTCCTCAAAAAGTTAACACCTGCGTCGGAGTTCAAAGAGTCTTGATCATTAAATTTAAAGCATTGTACAAACGCGTTCTAAAGCTCTGGTGGAGTTCCGAGAATCCATGGTGTGGGACATGCATCGGAGAAGATCTTTTGAATAATCGATCCAAGGCTTCACTAAACGACCCCCCCTCATCAAACCTTTGTTTGAAATTGGTAATTTCGTTCGAAGATTTTGTCGTTTTAGAAGGTGGGAAAAAACTGATTTGATGAATTTTAGCAACGAGGTCAACCAATGTCTGCTCATTGGCAATTCGTGGGGGTTCTTTTTCAAGCCCATATCCGGGCTTTGCCCCCCTTCGAGAGAGAAAGGAAAAGCATCAACTTAATCTATGTGGTCGGGGTACATTAGGACCTATCTCAACGTCGGAACCCGCGCGTGATTTTAGTATTGAAAGTAACGGCATCGTCCGGCAATGTGGGTCCTCTTTGTCACGTGTCGAAGAACTGCTTTGTTTCTGGATAAGAGGTTAGCTAACCCATTTGGCATTGATCTCAAAATTTGCTTGCTTCGATTCCAGGAACAACAATTGCTCCACTCGGTATCCCTCGCGTGGGGGAGCTTGGAGCAAATTCTGCGTAGTTTGACTTATCAGCCCATCGTATCTTTGTGAGTTTCAACAAGATTCGGTAGGAATTGTTGTTGTTGGTTGACGCCGACCGCTTTTAGGAACGATTGTGCGCATGCACTAAAACTAGAAACTCACAGGAAGAGTATTTTTGTTGCTTCAGTTTATTCACTCAATCTGAATTTTAAACGGAACAGGAACTAAAACTAGACAACGTGGAACCCAAATAATCCTACTTATCCCTTCACGGCGTTAGCTCTTCAAATGATAAAACGCACAGGTGAGCGGGGGAGTAGGCAATTATGCGCGGAGCTTATTTTTCCCTTTCGGGTCGTAGTTCCTCCCGGAACAACCCTCCTTTTAACCACTTGTAGTTTTGTCTTAACGTTACAGGTGAGCGTATAACGGTAAGAGACACAAATGTAAGTTTTAAATCTTTTGTTCAGCTAGTCTGGGAAACCAATCAAGCTTCAAACGAGAAGGTATTATGTTTAATACCTCATTGAGGAATATTATATTTTGGATATTTTTACCATTTTGTGAATTTATATTTCTTTTTATGGACAATGTTTCTATATTTTTGGTGTATTTTTGTTTTATTTGATAATTTCATACTAATAAAAGAAACTAAAAAATATTTTTGTACTTTGTTAGTTTTTATTACAAGAAAATATTCACAGATGTACCACACAAATTGTCAAATGTTACTAAATCGTTTCACAGCCTCCCTGTCCACTGGCGCCAAACATTTGACTCGCGCAACCTCACTCCTTAAAACCTATCTATATATTGATATAAACACCCAAGGACGTAATCACGCTCCGCGAGCAAGATAAACCGGAAGGAAGCAGTATAGAGTGTCCCCGGGTCGTTATGTCCCAACGAGGCTAAAATGGAAAAATCGCAAGGAGAATGATGGATTTATGGTTTTAAATGTGCTACGTGGTGTGAATTATGATTGGATACTGAACCTAAATAGCAATCGAACAAGAAGAATAAGAAAGGAACCATACGCTAGAACCAGCCCTAAAAAGCTAGGAATGACAAAACCACTTTAAAACTTTAACACTAAGGCACAAATAAGCTCAAATAAACTTAAGAAAAATTCAAATGAGCGAACCTAACTCATTATAAGCAAATACAAAAAGCAATTAAGCTAAATTAAACAAGATAAACACAACAGTACTAACAACAGTACTACCAGTACTAACTTGGAGTTAGTACTGCTAGGCTAAAGTTAGTACTGTTAGCTTAAGGTTAGTACTGCTATCGCGCTACAAGACTAAAGAATCAATAAATAAGCAAACAAGCATACAACAGAAGTACATACTTAACCTTAATAATGCACTTAGTAATGGGAAAAAAGCAACTTACAACTAACCTAAAAGATAAATAAGGTAGAAAACTAAAACTGAAAAACTCTTAAAAATTTTTTTGAAAAGGGCAAATAAGTTTTAACCTGACGACAGTGAACTCAAAATAGGCTTAATCCTACTTTAACAAAAAGCTAAAGAAATCTTAAATAAGTTGAAATAATAAGCTGATAAGCTAAAATGGCCCACCAGTACTAACAGTTTTAACTAACAGTACTAACTTGGAGTTAGTACTGCTACCTTTGAAATCCAAGAAAATGAACTAGCGTCTAAATTGGACCAGTTAGTATGGTTAAGCTTTTTTTTCAAGGTTAATACTGCCTCAAAAAGTGAACTAAGCCTTGAACAGTATTAACTTATAACTAACAGTGCCTTTAACAAGTCCGAACTTCAGTACTAAGTCAGAAATAATTACAAGCAACATCTGCTCCACAACTAGCAAATAAGCCATAAACTAAGCACTTATAAACAGTTCTGCAGAAAATCCTCAGAACAATAAAGAAAAAGAAAAACTAACCACCCTTGCTCAAAACAGGGACCCTCGAAAACCGAGGAATCTTCCAAGCTCTAGCTTGTATAAAACTAAGCTAGTGAGGCAGTCCATTCAGCCCAACACAATCCCAAGGAATTGGGCATATCATCCATAACATAAGCTGTGGTATATCGCGTGAGAGCGCGACGCCATTTGTGATTTGCTCCTTAACTATTACTCTTATATTTTTACTTGCAACTCGAAAACTAGCTTATGAGTAAGCGGTGGGTGAGAGCGCTTTCGCGTCACACAAACACACTATTCGTAACGAAACTTAACACTGGTTATTCGGAAATTGACTTACACTATAAACTTCAAAACTTGCATTAAAACTTGGGAAATGTTACACAAAGCTGAAAGTAAAAGCTGTACTCGTTACTTTGACAATTTAAGCTTAAGATGAAAAATTCACTTAGTGTGCTCAAGAAAACTAAACAACTAGATCGCTCGAAGGCTTACAAAAAGCTCTACTCTCTATAAGCGCAAGCTTCATCTTGCAGCTTGGTGCTTCTTTGGAGACCTCTCTACTCTACAAGCGCGCTGCTTGTTGTGTTGAGGAGAGATTAAAGCTAATCCCAGCCTTTGATTCTTGTGCACGCCTTCTTTGGAGACAATCTTAGCATCGCAAATGTTTTTTGGGAAAGGCGAGTTAGGGATAGCAAACATGGACTTTTTATACAACTGGGGGGGGGGGGGGTTAGTAGGGTGGATGACATTGATTTTGGCTAGGGACGAGACGTGGTTTTGCAGGGAAGAAGTATGTGGACGACATAACCCAGTTGTAACTGGGCTAGTTGGCGGGAACGAAGACTTTTCTTTCCCACCACCCACCCCCCCCCTCCCCCCCCGAGGGGGGACCCCGTTGGCCGTTTGTCCCCTCAGTTGTTATACTTACTATGTCAATCTTCTCCCCAGTTTGCATACTTTGATCCCTCCCTTTCTTATATACTTTGGAATCCAACTTTAGATTGGCAGTTTTAGCCCTCAAGATGTATTCTTCTTATTTTGATGACTTTTGACTGTGCCCTTTCCACTCCGTGCTTGGATTTGTTGGTCTTTGGACTCCTTTCTTGCTCTCTGCGTCGCCACCTTTCGAATATCCGTATCCCTGCGACACAATTACAAAGCAAAACACTGCCTCCAATACTTGTATTTTTGGTACGTTTTTAGTCATTTAGGTTCACTTAATATGAAAAATGGTATGTGTAATTAAACACATATCAGTGGTCAATGTAAATTTCCAATTTGTACTGCGCTGAAGATATATCAAACATGACATGCATATCATAGTTGTTTTCTTAAGTTTTGACGGGTAATAGAAACGCCATTGTGCGGGTATTTTATAATAAAGAGCATGCAATCTTTGTACCCAAAATATTAAACAAATATTGTTTCAGCTCTTTTAGTTTCATTCTTGGAATGTTGATGTTCATTGTTCCACGGTTGACGTACATCGTATTTTTTGTGTCATCGAGCACCAACTGACCATTATTGTGAACCACAAAATTGAAAATGGTTTGCGTGTATGGTGTGGTAGGTTTTGTTTTATTAATAAATCCTAGTTCACAAAGAAGTTCATAGTAATCGAACTTTTTATTTTTTTGTTTCTTCATTTGATGTAGATAGTTGAGTGATTCTTGTTGTTTTAATTTAGTTTCTTCAGAAATGATACCTGCAAATGATTCTTCCAAAGAGCCAACGTTCAGAATCAGCACCGTGCTTAGATCTATATGATAATGAGAAACAAAAAGCTGGAGCTTCCCATCAACTTTTGCAATGTCCTACATAACATTAGTATCATAATCATTCTTAGTTGCTTTCATACTCTATAACGTGTTGTTTGGTGGCAACGTGTAATACAGAGTAGTGAATCGTCTTGGTATTTTTCTGGTAAGATAGCTAACCATATCTTCAAAATCCATTGGTAGAACATTTATATTTAGTACTGAACCATTTTGATAGGTTAGCGGGTTAAGTTTAAATTCGCCGTTGTGGTGTACTACGAACTCGAAAGTAGTATTATTAGACGTCGACATGTTGTGAAAGAAAGAAGTGTGAATTAAAATTTATTTGTTGAAAATATTTAGTTATATACATGTATTTATATATTATTTGCATAGGCCAAAGTTAAAAAGTCATATTGTTGTCAGCAAGGTTGTAAAAATCGTGAATCGTTAGCCGGGCGGTCGACCACCTTGTAGCTTGTAATCGGTCAAGGCGGGATTAATCGGCGATTAATCGGATTGGCATTTTTGGCAAAATTTGGGTATTTTCGGCAAGTTTTGTGTATTTCTGTCGAGTTTTAGATATTATTGGCAAGTTTTTTTCTAAAAACAACTTGTAATAGATTTAAACAACTAATATAAGTGATCAAAACAAGTTTACAGTGAGTTTTAGGTACTTCCGGCAAGATTAGAAGGTTTCTGGCAAGTTTGACCACCGTTGATCGCCGTTGACCACAGTTGACCTATTTGTTTGACCCTGTTACATTAATTGGCAAGGTTGGTGGCCTTGTAGCGTCTAATCGGCGATTAATCGGCCTTGTAGACCTTGTTTTACAACACTGGTTGTCAGAAATGATAGGTTATTTCGTTGTCTAAATATATCATTTTATTATGTTGTCACTTCAAAGTTTATTTTTACAGCCTAAATAAAGGATAGTTGATGATAGAAACAAGAATTGGATAATATAAATTTTAAATCATAATACAACAAAACAATCATAAAATCTAGTTATTCAGTAACTAGTCAAATAACTTTTTTGAACAAGAAGGTTTTCCTTGATTTTCCTTTTTGTTTCTCTCATCTTTGCGCTGGTCGGCCACGACAAGTGAGGATATCTCCACCCGAGAAACATACACATGTAGTCGGTTTTAATGAGTTTGAGTATACGTGAGTAACATGTAGCGGTCTTGTATAGCATCAGCCAAAGGTACAAGACCTGAATCCAAACTACAATTAGGTTTCATTAAATACAGAAATGTTAGGGAGTTTTCATTGTAACCCAAAGAGTTTGTTAAAATTAATTTCACTTGATTTGTTGAAAAGTTGTCCAACTCTACAGGATCTACTATAGCAACCATCCTACCAACGAATTTTCTTCCAGGCGGACTAGTAAACCTTCCATAATGGTGTAGTAGAACCTTGCAAGTCATTGTTTCAACTATAAAATGAGTTTTCTTAAACAATGTAATGATGCTGTAAAAGTTGAACCACAACATTGTGGTTTATATAGTGTGACCGGTAGCCCTATTTATTGTTTTGAATCAATCACATTTAGGTTGTCGAGAGTATTTAATGCCAACATTTAATTGCTCATGTCTTATTGTTGTACTAACATATTTCGCAACATTAAAAATGAAATACATTACAACATTCGTACCATATATTAAATAATTAACAACAAACCAACAGAAAACATAAAAACATACAAATGGTTATAAACCAAACGGGTTAAGCCAACTATTTAAACCATTATTGTTTAGATCATCTAGATGTTGCGATGCATTTTGTTGAGAATCGTATTGTTTATATATCTGAGCAGATTGTGTGTGATTTCCATCGTATGGTTGAGATGTGTTTGTGTGATGTTGATCGTATGGCTGCAATGGGTATATGGTTTGACCGTATGGCTGCGATGGGTATGTGGTTTGATCGTATGGCTGTGATGAGTAATGGTTTTAACTCTGGAAAGTGTTGTCATATTGTTGGTGTGGGTTGTAGAATGATGGTTGTTCATTTCTTGGAATTTCTTGATCATGTTGCTACGTGTGTTTACAGGCGGCTCAGCGATAAATGGTTTATCGCACTGATCACGTCTGTGTCCCGCTTGCCTACATTTGCTACAATGTATAACTCTTGGCTCCTCACCTTGTGATTGTATTCGGTTTGTATTTTTTGGACGACCGGGTTGTGGGTTGTCCATTCTATGAGGTATAGCTTTCTGAATATGGTGCGGAAATTCCCATTCTTGCATATTTCCAAGAAAATGAATTGATTCAGCGTAAGTGCCTTGATATTTTGGAAAGTAATTAAATGAAATTTGCGTTAAATGCTTTAAATGCTAAAAGATTTTGACAAAACTAGCATTGGGGATGCTCTAAGAGAAAATGAACAAAGTGGGATTTGATGCATATAAATTTTAGAGGGTGTGAATAGTCTATGTAACCTAAACTCGCACGCATTTTGGTATTGATATTCATTAACACCATAAACAACCCATGTGGCGCTTTTCATCATTTTTATGCACTTTGTTTGCTGCCCAATCAGTTATTTCATACGTCATATTTGCAACATTTAAACATAAACAAAAATCAATCTAGTAGTTCATATCCGACAAAAAAATGATGCAAGGATTATGTTTTGAAAGAGAAATACATGTGAGTTCTCGACGTTTAAAGTACCAGTCTTGCACCATTGCATGATACGTCTCTGCTAACTTTAACACAAATAGCTTTCTATATAGTATAGTACAAGCATTTACAGACTCCACACTATTCGATGTCATATAATTGTATCGTACTAGTGGGCAATGCGCTCTTGACCATCTCTAAGGACCAGCTTCACAAAGCTTGTGGTAAGCATCAGGCTGAACATCCTGTAGATTGCTCATTTCGGTTGAAAATTCTTCTGTTGTATATGCCTTGCATATTTTCCAGAATAGACCTTTCGTTTTTTTCCTTTTCAAAGATAGGTTCATCATTAGATGACGACAACATACAGCATGAAAGGCTAATGGGAATTCATTTTGTACTGCCAAAGCTATAGCAACATGCCTGTCATATATAAATAGCAATTTGGGGCTATCACCTATGCATTCTTTAAGTACGGACATTCACTATGACCAACATGGTCCTGTTTCCCCTTTGCATATACCAAAAGAAATTGGCATAATCTGGTTGTTATCATCCATGCCCACAGCTACCAGATTTGTTCTCTTATATTGACCCTTTAAGTATGTCGCATCTATTATAAGCAACGGTCGTAGACAATGAACAAACGTACGAATCTGAAATAAAACGTTATAAATATAGGATGGTAACTTACTATTATTTAATTATTCAAAAATATGATCGTGACTTACCGACACACCAATAGCAATGAATAACATCTCGAAAACTCCTTTTTCGTCTGTTTTGATACATGTTATTGTCCCTTCGTTTTTTCGTTCTAGGTTATAACAATAATACGGGAGCATTTCAAAAGCTTCATACGGTGAACCCCTTATCTGTTGTATACCATAATCCTTCCCTCTCCATGCTTGTTGGTCAGATATATTTATTTTATATTCTGACAAAATATCTTGTTGTATATCTTTTCCTTTTAAAACACGCTTAGTATCTTGTAACTTTGGAGTGAGAAGGTGAGCAATTACCTTTTTATTTGCATTTCGATGGTTATGATATGTTTGAGTTTTTGGACACGTGTGAACATCATTCAGAAATGTAATACTAAACTTATCTGTATCCCTCCAACGTGTAGCACAAATCTTCCAGTCACATTCATTAAAATGAAAGCATTTCAATGCATACCTTTCTGGGGCTGACCTATCCGATAAAAATTGGTAACCCTCGTCTAAAGCTTTCAATATAATTGCCAAGTCTAAAGCTTCCTTATTGTCAAAAATATTACCAACCTTAACGTCTGTTTCTTTTTTATAATGCTTTAAAATCAAAGGTTTGGACTTGTAAAGTGGTGTTTCTAGAATATCATGCTTAAATGACATGAACTTCTCCCTTTCTGGTAATTGGGTTGTGGGTTTTCATCCACATCATCATTAAAAGCAATTTGTTCATCTTCGTATTCATTGTAATCTCCGAACGCAAAAGAGGATTCGGATTTTTCGAAATGGGACTCATTTTTATGATTTGATTCATTATTCTGAAAATCACTAGGTCCAAAATTCAAATACAGACCTTTGTTGAAAAAGACGTACTTGTATTATTATTACTAAATATTGAGGGACTTACGTCTTCATTAGATGGTCTGATGTTTTTGAAAGTTGTCGGTTTAAAAAAATTATAAAACAAGCTTTTTTGATTGTTTTCCACAAAACTTGTAGTCTCGTCTATTGTTTTATATTGAGAAACATACAAATGTGGTAATTCATCTTTAGAATTACAAGCACATTCAACAAAAAACTGTACCTCAGGATCGTCTGTGATATCAAAAGTATCGTCAAATGACGACAGCTTAGCAGATAAATTTAATGGATAATTTGCTTCCAAATTGAATTTCTTCATCATCATATCGTGTAACATTGTGTACGTCAAATCATCATGCATAATGGAACCTCGATTCATTCCCTTATAATGAATGATACATTTAAATTTTCTAATATTTGACTCCATTTTTCTTGAGGGAATTTAAATTGAAGACTGTTTTCATTTTGAGTAACTTTCATGAAATATATAGTAAATGAAATGTCGTACTATAAAGTATATCGCGTAAATTGTTAAGTGATGCAATAGATGTTATTGAATTGTCAACTCAATGTTTTTAAAAAGTAAAAGAATATCATAATCATGTCATAAATCACGTAAAATACTAAGTGATGAAACCAATGTCATTGTCTTGTCAACTCAATGTTCCTATATAATAATTGAATTGTCTAATCAGTCATTGAA
The DNA here is from genome assembly GCA_026074375.1 of Tanacetum coccineum. Lineage (NCBI taxonomy): Eukaryota > Viridiplantae > Streptophyta > Magnoliopsida > Asterales > Asteraceae > Tanacetum > Tanacetum coccineum. The sequence goes on along the minus strand of BQNB010020168.1, from coordinate 4,509 downwards.
TTGTCAGAATCATGTCATAAATCACGTAAAATACTAAGTGATGAAACCAATGTCATGGTCTTGTCAACTCAATGTTCCTATATAGTAATTGAATTGTCTAATCAGTCATTGAATTGTCAGAATCATGTCATAAATCGCGTAAAATACTAAGTGATGAAACCAATGTCATGGTCTTGTCAACTCAATGTTTCTACATAGTCATTGAATTGTCTAATAGGTCATTGAATTGTCAATTTCATGTCATAGATCATGTAAAATACTAAGTGATGACCTAGCTTTAATTGACTTGTCAAATCAGTGTTTGTATAATAAATTTCCCTACTATGAAACTATATTCATACATGTCTGTAATAGATCATAGTATTATTATGAAAATGGTGCCATATGAGGCTTTTGAATGTCGTTGTGGAACCGGAGATGTAGTTCTGCGAGAATTGTATCAACCTAAAACCCGTGGTAAAATATACTATGCATGTCCACTATCCAAGGTGAACAATCACATGTTTTTTTTTGCATTTTCTATAATAATCTGGTTAGTTGTTAATAATTGATTTATTTACTCTATAATAGCCTAAGGAAAATGATTTTGGATGTGGATTTTTTTATGGAAAGAGGAACGAGTCCGTCTACTGTTCAGTTCTCCTAGATCTTCATCGACTCCAAGTTATTCTCCAGAACCTTCATCACCTACAAGCTATTCATCAAGACCTTGAACACCTCAAAGCCATCCTTCGGAAACTTTAAGAAATGCAGGGTGCTCAAACAGCAAGCACTTGCTTGGAAAGATAAAAGTACTCGAGGCAACAGTCGAAATGTATATGCATCCGGAACAACACATACGTAATTCAACAGCACTAGTTCACGAACTTTACAACGACATGGGAAATCTTGGTTTAGAGTAGTTTGTCAATTGGAATGTAATTCGTATGCTTGATTGTTTAAACGTTTATGCCTTTTTGAATGTATTAAATGTATGTGTCGAATAAAATGTGTGTGTATCATAAAAGCTTGTACTCGTTACAATAACAAATTTAAACACAACACATAACTCATTCATTAAAATAAAATTACAAATTACAATAAGAAGTCTAAACACAATACTGAATTTTAACAAAATACATAAAGATGTAAATTAAAACATTAGATAACTAAACTAGTGCGGTTTTAACATGATATAATAAGATTAAATAGTCAGCTTAATATATTATTTCATTATTTCGTTCAGTATGAAGAATTAGTGACTTTTTGTATGGGCCAATGAAAAATGAATCACGGTTTGATTCAACACTGATGTTTTGAAAGTACTCAATGATTGGATGGAACACTTGTAGTGAGCGATACCATTGCTGGACAATCGTAGCTTCCACTATAGGTTGCTTATCCTTACTGAATCCAAGTAATTTGATATGATGATCTACTGGGTGTGGAATGGTGAATAGCAGTCTACATGATGAAACAAAACCACCTTTAACTTCTAACGCCCATGCATAAATAATACGACAATCCCCAAAACCGAAGCTTCCAGAAATTATAAGAGAGTCTCCTAGCTAGGAAATATAGTACGGAGGTGAAAACTCCCCAACTCCTATCTGTTCAGGCATGTCTATTACATGAAATTGGTGAGAAACCAAATCAAATGAAACTAGCATGTAGAGTTTGTAAGAAATACCATCATCGCTATAAAACCATTCTGCACCAATATAGAATATTTTACCATCTATAACTGCTTGACCTGACCGTTTTATTCTTATGATTCACGTGGCAAACAGTTATAATCAAGATTATACCAAGTTCTCGAGCTTAATGTAGACACTGACACATACCATGGACCGTCATTGTATAACGGGTAATTAATCTTCAAAAGGGTTGGCTCTGGAGTGACAGGACGAATACCAAAACCAAATATCATTTTTGGTGAATCAGGTTGAAGCGTGTAATTGGGGACTGATATTTCAACCGTTTTTTATTGATGGGTTCCAAAGGAGAATCATCGAATTTTCGCCATAGGCAAAACACCATACACCTTCAGATGAAACAACTGGTGTAAGAGAGAAAATATTTAAATTAGAATCAAGATGCCTGAAGGCTAAATTTTCATCTACAAAATAGATAAACCTTGATTATCATGCTTATAGCTTAAATTAAAACAACAACTATTTCTCTCATGAAAACCGTAATTACGAATGAAGTCAAAAGTGTCTATGGAAAACTTTCATTGCTTTGAAATAGTACGAAATATGAGTAAAGACTTCACAGGAAGTCTATTCATGATAGCCATTTGAATGTCAAATGGTATGTTGTCCGACATATTTTCTTTATTTAGATGTTAGGTATGGTTGTTTGCTGCTTTTGTGAGTATAAATAGAGGTGATGTTATAGTGTAGTAATATGCTGCTTTTGTGAGTATATATAGGGTAATAATTCGATTAGTGTGTAGAAACATTGATTTGATAACTTACTATTGTAAGTTCATCAGGACATGATTTGACAATTCTATGACATCTATTTTATCACTTATTGTGTTAAGCGATTTATGACATGATTATGACAATTCGAATAATGTGTAGAAACATTTAGTTGACAAGTCAATTACAAATTTCAATAACAAATTTAAACACAATACATAAGTCATTCATTGAAATAAAATTACAGATTACAATAAGAAGACTAAACACAATACGAAATTTTAACAAAATACATAATTAAATAAATAACAAAACCTAAAGTTGGTGTAACCACTGATTTTTATCCATGATTTGTTTTTCCAATTTTGCCGTCTTCCTAAACAAATCATTCTGCATTTTGTGGTCTAATTCAGATTCAATTTTCAGAAATATTTCAATCTTAGCACATTGCTCCAGTGGAATGTCTCTGCATTCCTCGTGTGCTTTCTGTAATTCATCTTTAGTTGTGATCGCGTTATCAAATTGATGGCCTAAGTTCATAATCGATAACTGACGACCTCGATCCTCCTGAATTTGTTTCTCAACCATAGATTTGTTTTCATCATAAGTATGTGGAACCGAACACGCCATTTAGATTTTTGTTATATGATATGTAAAAAGAAAGTTTCTGTGTAAAAATGTTAGAAATGAAGGGGTATTTATAGGTTTATAAAAAGCAATTGAATGGTCAGAATCATATCATAAATCGCTACAAATACCAAGTAATGAAAACAATGTCATGGACTTGTCAAATCAACGTTTCTATATACTCATTGAATTGTATAATCTATCATTGAATTGTTTAAGAATAAAAAGTTCAGGTCAAGCAGTTATGGATGGAAACTCTTTGTTACAATAAAAGTGAAACGCTCCTTTCCAAACTCAAAATTTGACCCGGAATCAAAAACTTTGCGGAAACATAGACCGGGAATGACCCTGTGTCATTCCTTAACATACTTTTTAAAATACATTTCATTTAGACCCTTGAAAGTTTTATAATCATAAAATAGACTCCATAAGCTTTCCAACGATATAAAGAACTCATTCTAACTCTTTACGATTTGGTTTTTATGACCAAAACAAGATTGACGAAAGCCTTATCTAATAAGAGGTTACGGCGTAAACTCCCCTAGAGGTTATGGCGTAAACTCTTTCCACCCAATACTTTACGGCGTAAACAAAAGATTACGCCACTACAGAGAGTTCCCTTTTTCCCAACTCGACTGTCTTGATCCGAAACCTCATAAAACCTTCCAGAAATCATTGACACAACACATTACATCATTTTCATCAACATTTATAGTCTAAATGACCCAAAACATATAAACTCACGGAGTTTACCAAACACTCCGTTTTGACCCATTTGCATACACTTAAAACCATTAACTCTTATCTATTTCACATTCACATTACAAGACACTTGACATTTACAAACCATTTTTACGTTACTTAGGGTTTCAACATTGATTCGAGCTCGGTATCTAGTACTAAGCTCTATATATTATCAATATACTTCTATTCTTCGCTTCCAAATCTTATACATTACCAATTGCTTTACCTTCTTCGCAAGAACCTACAAAACATTAAACATCTAAACTGTAAGGATGAGGCTTAGTAAGTAAGCGACAATAACATGACATTATACATCATTCATCACATAAGCATCATTCTTATCCTTCATTAGTTCATAAAACTACATTCATCAATTTCTCACATCACACATATACACATTCAACATACCATACAATTCATTACATACCTTAATTGAGTCAAATTAGGCTTAACAACTTATTTTACTAGTTTTGCCAAACTAGCCTTACATCTACTGTAAGTCCAGGCTTTCTAACCAAAGGCATTCCTAACTTCCCTTACATTAACCATATAACACACATATGGAATCAATATAATTTCACATTATAACCGGTTTACTTACCTTGAGTCCAAGCTAATAAACATAAGCATATCACTGTCATCTTTAATCCTTAGTTTCTACTCAATTATCAATACAAATACCTATCAACATATAAATATAATATCATTAACAAGCGTCTACACAACCCATTAA
>BQNB010020167.1:30152-65838 GCA_026074375.1 Tanacetum coccineum | reverse complement strand
AATTGCTCTCACAAAAGAAGCACATATGTCTCTATCACGGATTGCCAAGATGGCAATCCGTGTGAGTTCATTTGTGATCTAAGGGCTACTATTCACTTTCCAATGATTGAAGAAATGGAAGGTTCGGATTGAAAGGAACGTGGGTTGCAAGGAAGACCTAGAAGGTTAAGCTTGAGGCTATAAATAGCCACACACCATCACACACACAGGGTATCTAGGTAGTTAGTAGCTTTTAGTTTAGCTTAAATTTGGTTTTTTAGCTTAATGTAATTTAGTATAAATTCCTTGTAATCTCCTTTTTAAATCATGTAATTACGTTTTTTTAGTTAATGAAATTTATGTTTTGCCTTTAAACAATCTGTCTCAATTACTTACAAAGTTTTCAATTAAGCTTAAATCTCTTATACTCTTACTCATAAGCTCTTACAAGCTCATAATAAGCTCAAGAGCTCTTATAAGTCTTTAAACTTATGATTGAGCTTAACTCAGTTTTAATCATACTTAGATCTAATAAACCAGTTTAAGTTCCTGAACTTATTAGATTTTGGCTTATGGAAGGGGAGTCAATTATGGAAGGACTCCCAAGGACCTTTACTGGCTTATTTTAAATAAGCCAGAGCTAGTAGATAAATTGAGCCTTTAAGCTTCTGTTTGGCTGAAGCTACTTGTAAGTCCTTCTTTTACTTTCCTTGTCTTTAATTTCTAGTTTAGAATTGCTTAAAAATTGCTTATTAGTTAGATTTGCTTATTTGTTTATTAATTTCTTAAGATTTGCTTTCTAGTTGCTTATTTATTTGAGTTTAATATTGTTAATCAGTGCTTATTCATCATCCGTTTTTAGCTTAATTACCATAGATCATAGTAGTTTCATTTCTGTCTAAAAATTTCATAAAAACCAAAAATATTAGTTAGTAATTAGTGGTAGGTCTTGATTTTAGCTTAAGTGACTGTTGATTTGTGTTTATTAGATTTGTTATACACTTAATGATATCTGTAACAACGGTTTAGTTAGCAATGTGTTTTCAAAATGAAATGCTTAAACAAATTCTGTCAAGCATAATAAGGATGTTTGGTTTAGCCCTTGTTTTGATCCACCAAAGACATAGTAACTGTGATTTTTGATTTGATCAGTTTCATTTTCACTTATGATCATTTAGGAAAAGTTTTTTCAAAGTAGTTTTCAAAATCTAAAGTATTAGGAGCCTTAATCTACTTATCTCACACCAGGGCATCTTTATCCTCCTTAATTTTTGCTTGTTAAAAATTAATCAAGCCTTTTTAGGCTTTATTTGTGTTTATTAGTTTACTCAAGACACTCAAATAGAGTGTGTAGATGTGCAGTTTTCCCTCTAGGATTCCTAGCATTTGGTTTTGCACTTTTTGTCAAGTGGTATCATAGGAACCTTAGCAGTATTCCTACTTGCTTATCTTTTGGATCACAATTTAGGTCAGCTAAAGTATTTATAATTCTTAAAATCAGTAGGTTATAGAATTTACATAGTTTTAATATAATTTAGTCCTGATTTTATTATCTAGTTTAATCACTTAGCTTAATTTTGCCTTCAAAAGTCATTAATCAATCTCAAAAGACAAAAACATAGCAGTTAAGAATTAATTTTAAAATTTGATTTCTAGCTTGAGGTTTGTGTTTTTATAATTTGGATTTATAGCATTAAGTAGTTTAATAAAGTTTTCAAAACGCTAGTTCTGAATTAGCTTAATTTTAGTCTCTTAGCTTACGTGTGAATTTTGTGTTTTTAAAGTTTCTTTCTAGTTGGTCGGATTGATCTTAATTTTCAATAGGTAAAGTGTTAGTAGCTTTAGAAGCTTTTCTTTTCTACTTTGTAGGACATCATAAGCTTCCAGAATCACTTTTTTGCTTTTTCATTTGAGCTTAAAATGAGCTTTGTGCATGCATTTTAGTGAAATCAAAGTTTTTCAAGCTCATAAGCTACCTTTCTGAGATCAGACCATCAAAAAGCTCTTAAGAGCTTAATTTTGAGTTTCAGTTAACGTTGTTTTTACAAAAAAATGCTCAAAAACATTTTCTTCTTAATTCCACTATTTAGTTTCTTGTAAAAAAGTTAAAGAATATAAAAAAAAAGTAAAAAGTGTGTGTGCACAGACCTCGAACCTACGACCTCTTGCCACAACACACACGATTTAAAAAGCAAAACACTTTGCTTCAATAGCTCATCCATTCACCTTTCCCCACATTAAATACTTGTAGTCATTTCCCTTTCCTCTTTTTATAATAAGTCGTAGCTTATTAATAAGCTTTTTGAGCTTATTCTTTAAGCTGGTCACTTTGTTCTATTTTTTTAAGATCTTTGTTGCTTTTTAGATTTTTCCTGAATTTTTGATGATTTTTCATTAAGTATTTTAATTTTTATCATTTTTCTTAAGTTTTAATTTTTGAAAAATCTTAAAAAATAGAAAAAAGCTTCAGAAAATTACAAAAAAATAGTTTTAAGTTTTATAAAAAAATAGCTTTATTTTTACATTAAGAAAAATCATTTTCACCCTTTTTAGATTTTAAATTTTATTTTTGAGCTTTTAATTTTAATATTAAAAATAGGATTTTAATTTTTAAAATAGTTAAAAATAGTTTTCTTATCTTTTATAATATTTTAGATTTTTCTAAGTTTAAAAATTATTTTTCTAGATTTTTAGGAATTAATTTGCTATTTTCTAGGATTTAATTTAGTTTAAATAGTTTTTAATTCATAAAAAATTCTAAAATAATCAACAAAAAATGGTTCTTCTGTTCTAAATTGTTTTTTTTGCACTTATTTTTTAGGTTTAGAAAAATTAGTTTGAATTTTTGAGGGGGTTAAATTTATATACTTTGCTTATTTTCGCGTTTATTTGTTCGTCCCGCGTTAATGTTTAAGTGTTTTATTGCTTTTAAAATTGTTCATTTGATTGTTGCGTTTATTTAGTAGTTTATAGATAACTCAAAAATATAATTTTAATCTCAATCAAACGTAATCCAATCTAGAAAGCAAGGTTTCAATTTCACAAGTCGTTGGGGAAACGAACCACGTTGATCATTCTTCCGGTTAAATATACGTATTATTTATTATATATTACTTTTAAGGAGTGAACTTTTCCTTAGAGAAATTTTCTTAATTTGCTCTTGTGGTATAAATATAATAATTTTATAGTGTAATAAAAATCATCATCAGACTCACAACAGTCTCACACCTCGCACCACAACGACAAGTAGATGGTCTGTTGAAAATGTCCACTAAATCAGGCGCTCGTTCCACAAGGATAAAAGGCGTCCAGATTATGACAACCTGGCCCCGGTGCCCCCCAAGACAAAATGTGTTCGTTCTACAGCATGAAAAGACAGATTCCGTCAAATCAAGGTTGGAATTTTCCTTCAGTCCTTTAATTGAAGAAATATTACACTCCAACACACGGTCAAGCTGAGAAACAACAATGAAGAAGCAACCGAATGCTATCGTTTCAAGAAGATGAATTTATCAATTACTCGTACAAGAAACTGGTGAGTCTTCTTCCTACGCAACATTGATGAATACCGAGTGCGCATTGTCATTTCAACCACAAGTCATGAATACCGAGAGACCAAAAATCATCCTTAGAACAAGTTCATGAATCCACCATGCCAGTTCAACAAGACGACAGCTTGCCACATATCCTGAAATGTGATGTTCGCTTAGCTCACAGTCATAATTGTTCAACCGTAAAGAACATTAAGGAAGCAATGGCTGATATCAGCAAGGATCGAAGCAGATGCAGGAAGAACTTCTCAGTTCGACAGACTAAAATCTGGGAACTAACGAAAACCATTTGGCAAGATGTATTATAAAGCTAAAAGTGGTTATGAAGAACAAAAAAGATGAAGATCCAGATTGTAATACGCAACAAAGCACGACTTGTTGCTCAATGGTTATGCTCAGAAGAGGGTATGTGATTTCGAAAAGTCTTTGCACCCAGTTGCTCGCTTGAGGCAGTTCGGATTATCGTTGCCCACGCAGCACACAAGTCTTTTCCAATCTATCAGAAGGACGTAAAAAAGCATTTCTTGAATGGTCCACTAAATGAGAGAGGTTTTATGTGCTCACCGAATGTTTCTGATCCAGAAAAAAATCTAGAAAAAGTATAATTTCTCAGGGAAAGCTTGTATGGATTAAAGCAAGCTCCCAAGAGCCTTATGAATGAACATAACTTTCTGATGTCCAAAAGCTTTACTAAAGGTACAAATTGACACCTACTTTATCAAGATAAAATACGGGGAGGATATACTACTTGTGCAGGATTTACGTTGATGACATAATTTTTGTGCTACAACCGCAAAAATATTCAAAAGATTTGAAAAGGTAATGCACATTAGATTTAAAAATGTCCTTATGGGGAGAGGAAGTTCTTTTTTTAGGACTACTTATCCACCAATCCCCCAAAAGGAATTTTTAATCAATCTGGCCCATGTACGCTTAAGGAAAAATCTGAAAAGCATAAATATGGAAAATAGTCACTCCGATTGGTACAACCATTGCTACAAAACCCAAACTAGATGTAGATTTGAGTGGAGAACCCGTAGACCAATCTGATTACCGTAGTAAAATCAGGCCACTCTTGTACTTGACATCTAGTAGACCAGAATTAGTGCAAGCAGTATGCTATTGTGCACGTTATCAAGCACGACCAACACAAAAGCACCTCAATGAGGTTAAAAGAATCTTTAAATACCTAAAGGGTACCATTAACATGGTACTCTGGTATCCAAAGGATTATGGATTTGAAATAACAGCATTTTTAGACGCTGATCATGCCGGATGCATTGATATTGGCAAAAGCACTTCTAGAGGGATACAGTTCCTTGGTGATAAGCTAAGAAATTTGGAATGTCAAAGAAACAAAACTACTCTAGCATGTCTTCACAGCATAGGCAGGAGTATCGTGGCGTTATCTGCAAGTTGTGCTCAAGTAATGTGGATGAGGACACAACTTAAAGATTATGGCTTCAACTATAACAAACGTACCGTTGTAATTGCGACTCTGCATCACCATAGCAATCTCATGCAAACCCGTGCAACATTCGCGAACAAACACATCCATACTCATTACTCGGTATCATTTCATAAAGGAACAAGTTGAAAATGGTATAATTGAATTATATTTTGTCAGAACTGAATACCAATTAGCTGACATGTTTACGAAAGCCCTTCCTGAGGATCGGTTTAAGTATCTTGTCAGAAGGATTGGTATGAGATGTTTGACTCCAGCGAAACTGGAGGTTCTGGCAAATGAGACTGCTTGATATCATCATCAAACATCACCGTGTAAATATTTTTGAGAAAAGCAAAATACAAAAATATAAAACTTCAAAAAGAAAATACAAAATCAGAAAATCAAAAAATTTCCAAAAAGAATCTTCTCGACATGTCTCTTGGAATCGATAACATTTACGTGCTTAGAAATGTCGATTAACATTGACACGGGTGTGTAAATGAAGTTCGAGCGAGAGTTTTCAATAGTTTCCAAAACATGTCATTTCTAATTAAGTTTTTAAATGGCATATTGCAAATATCAGATAAATAAACCCGGACTTAAAATAAAGGAAGGTTATAACTCATCATCTCACAACGTGAGAAAATTAACGTTTCTCGGTCTTGAGTTGTTCTTACAAGACATTCAATGTTTTAAGCTCAAGAAAAAGGATAGTGTACGTATCAGTGCGCTTACCCTTACCGTTAGAAGAGAAGTCCTCTAACATTTGGTTTTTCAAAAAGTTTTAACATCTAAATAATGGAAGGCGATTTTTTCAAGAATTTCTCGATGACAATTCATAAATCTTTCAAAATTGGTGTGTTCCACACTCTTCCAACCCTCACAATGTTTTCAAAAGAACAAATACATTTTTTCAATTGTCCTAATTTTTGAGTGTAATTATTTCGAAAAAAAAGTTTAATGTTCTTGGATACATCAACAAACGACAATTCATAATGTATTCAAAACATTATCAAAAAAGTTCAAACCATTCCTCGCTGATATATTTTCTTCCCCACCGAATTTTTTTAACACATATTTTAATCACAAGGTATTTTTCAAAAACTAAGTGGTTTAATATTTAAAAAAATGGGAAGAAAATGTAATTAAAATATGATCTAATTATGGTTCGATCTTATACCCAACAACATCTTAATTTCACGACGATTCTGAAGTCATAAATGGGTGAGTTAGGAATCAATCCAATGATCCAAAACCAGAAACCGAAGAATCTACCCAAGGATAACCAAAGTTAAAATCGGCATCCTTAGGTATGATTGGAGATGATTTATATGGGAATAATGCCACTAAGATTGAGCTAACACTAGAACAATCACAACAAGGTGTTAGTAATGACGTCTTGGTAAGCATTAAGGCATTGAAGAATTAAAAGAAAATATATGAATAAGGGTGTAGAACAAAAGAAGCCCTCTACACAACTTAAGGCAGAAACCGGGTCAATACATATGCTGTCAGAATCACATGTTGATTACTGACATTGAAAACGACATCATGGACCCATTGATGCAATGCACAACCCTTCCCAGCCATTCGGGTTTCGCTCAAGCAAAAACTTGTCTCATTGTCACAAAAAGAAATAATAAAAAAAAAAGATACACACGTTATCTATTGACATCTCACTCCGAGATTGTTGGTATTGAATAGGTGGCAGTCTGCTCCAGCCTTCGAGTACTAAAACCAAAATTCACTAGTCGAGTCTAGAGCCCAGAGATCAATCTAAATCTCATTAGGACACGTTTCATTTCAAACACTTGTTGAACATCATCAAGTTCACAAGCTGTTACAAGGAAGTCCTACGCAATAACCTTGTATATTAGCGAGACAGACAACCGAGTGATACTATAATTATAACACATGAAGATGGGAAATCCATCCTGCTTGAGTCAGCATCAAACAAGCTCTTGGTAGGTTGACATTGCGAGAGAACTTACTAATAATACAAAACTCATGATGATAACTGTGAAATCGATTTAGTCCGAGTAAATGAATTGATGGTTGATGAATTTGATAACAAAGCTTAAAACACCCGATGTGTTACAAAAAACGCTTTTACAAGTAATATGTCGATTGATTTTCAAATCAATTTTCTGGATTATCACCTAAACGTAAACCTGCAGGTTAAAATGGTGGTGACAGTATCCCAATCAACCAAAGTCGATTCATTACCACATGTTCATCACATTCCCTACAAAGACAATCTATCATGAAAGCTTCAAGATTATAAAGACCAAAGACTTCCGCTAACTCAGATTTTGATAGCTTTCAAATGAGCATAGTAATGAGAATGTTGCCAAAGACAACGAAGAACCGCAAGAATGGCTAAACGATGAAGACAATGACAAAGGCTCAAAGTCCAAGATCACAAAGCCATGAAGGAACAAACCTACAACTAAGTAACAAAGAGAAAGACCAAGACTACAAGACTAACGCCAAAATCATCTCATTGATCTCATGAAGAGTGTCATCCACCATGAACTACACTTCGGAGGGAAGATTGATAGCCTCACAATCTTGAGTCGAACATGAAGTTCATGCCATTAGTATGTTAGTACTCGGCAAATCAATTATATAACGTTGTAATAGGAAGTATCTATCAGGAATCTGGCTCGATAATTAAACTATATTGTATTTTTTGGTTTAATCCCAAGCAAGACCCGAGCCCGGATCCTAGTTAAATATCTCACACGTCACTTAATGTGTCGGGGTATATATATACCTTTTCCCCTTTAGAAAAGGTGGTTGATTTCATTTATATTATTTCATTTTCTTTCTATTCTCTCTCAACTCTCTCACTAGTTTCTCTCTTTAGAAATCAACTCTCTTTCCTCTCAGAGATCTAAATTCGTGATTGTTATATGAATGATGTGGTATAACGGGATCCTAAAACTTCCTTTGAGGTAAATTTTTCTTTCCATATTCCTTTTCCCTCCTAGAGCCGTGCACAATATTTTTCAGGGCTTTAAATGCTCAGTGAGCAGTTGTCAAGGGTGATTCTACTAGAGGTACCTAATTTCTCAAATGACTTTTTTAAGGTCAAGATTTCCACCTTTCAGAGATTCTTTTTCCAAACTTAGTTTGGTGATCTCATTTTGAAAGGAATGTTCTGGGCCTTGGTATTCTTAAGGTAAGTTAGTTCAGACATACATGAGGAAAACTCTTGTTTAAGAGAGTTGAACTTGCTTAGCAAGTTTTTCCTTTGATCCTCCACATAATGGAGGTCAACATGGGTATAGTCAAGAACATGTCTTCTTTCATCACTATTAGTTATAGAAAGAAGTTTTTGTACCTTTTTCATAGTGATTTTAACCAATTGACCTGACCTAGCATCAGCCCTTCCAACTGATAGCTCTTCATCAGTTATAGCCATTAACGCCTTAAATGTAGTGACCCCTTCATCATCAGAGGACACTGATTCTTCATCCCATTCAAATGACTCAGCAACTAACCCTTTTTCACTCTTTCCCTTGTTCATACATCATCTCTTGGTAAGGACATCGATTTTAGCCTTGAGTTCCTTTGTATTTTGACTATGGTTCCTATTGGTTGTTATTAACACTTGATTGTGCTGAGTGTGAATTATTGTATGAAATTTAGGTTTGTTGTATAATTTACTTGCTGAGGGATAAGGTAGTGTGGAAGTTTTAATTAAGGGACAATCTTTTTGAAAATGCCCTAGCTTTCCACATGCAAAACATGTTTCATTTGACCTGTCCATTGGCTTTTTTGGAGAACCCACCCTTCCAGACCTCTTGTAGAATCTTCTTTGATTTGCAAGTAGGGATCTTTCATGAAACTCGGCATTTAAGTCAGCTAGAAATTCACTACTGCTCCTCTGGTCTTCTTCAATGTCAGAGTCACTATCCTGCATAGTTGGGCTTAAGAAATCAAGGATTTTAAGTTTAAAGAGCCGAAAAGTGAATCAGTTGACTCTGACGTATAGAATTTGAATCAATCAGACCTTTTCATAGTTTTATTTTGATACAGAGGTTTTCTGCTAAAAATGAAAGTAAAAAAATAAAAAAATCATTTTTTGATAGTGTTATTGGCCTTCTATGTTTGATTCATACTTAGCCATTTTCTTGGTAAGCTGTTAACAAACGTGGCATTTAGCTCAGCTTGAGAAATTGAGATACCATTGTTTTCAAGATCATTTAACAAACATTTTAGCCTATTGAATGTTCCTTTCACTCTCTCTCCTTCAAGTGTTTTGAAAGCATTGAATTTGAGTCTTAAGGCTTCAATTTTGGTGTCTTTTGTTTCAGATGGTCCCTCATGAGCCAATATTAGATCAGTCCATATGGCTTTGGCAGTGGTACATTTTATGACAGATTTCATCACATCATTTGGTAAACAAGAAATAAGGATACTTTTTAATCTCTTATCTTGATTAGCAAGACGTCTGTCAGCATGTGACCATTGATTCTGAGGTTTGTGTAGTAGGATTAGTGGGAAAGTGGACAAGGTAAACAAGGGCACAAAATGGTCCATTTTTCAGTATTTTCCAAAAGGATAAAGGTTCAGACCATAAAGCTAGACCAGAACCTATCTTTCCAACTAGAAAAATCCTCTTTATCAAACTCAGGAACATTTGTGACATGAGATCCTCCTCTACTATCAAGAAGTTGAGGGAGATTCTCACCTACAACAATGCTGAACTACATTATGGTAGTTGTGTTGTTGATGTGTCAGTTTGGATTACCAGCTCTAATGGGGCTACTGGGTTACTAATATAACTCCAAATGGTGGTGGCATTGTGGGTACAAATACAAACATATTGCTCTTGATTTGTTTTAAAAACAAAAGAAACAGATTCAAAGTTTTATAAATCAAATCTCTCTGATACCAATGAAAGGTCCCAATATGCACGTCTAAAGAAACGTAACACGTACAAAAGATAATAAACATTGAATAATATTTTTTTAACACTGTAATACTTTATTGATAATAATCAAAGAATTACAATGTGCTATGGATCGCACAAGTTGAATGACAATGTAAGATTACCCTTTGAACAAGTAAACTTGATTAAGTCAAGTTTACAAGTGAACTTGTATAGTCTAGCAAGACTATCGTGTAAGTTCTAAAGGAGTAAAAGACTAATAAAACAACAACAGTATAAACGATGTCTTCTACTCCCTTATGCCTTCTCTATTTATAGAGTTTGTTTGGTTAGTGGATGTAATGGGTGGAATGACGTGTCATACTTCAAGTGGTCAAGTGCACATGCTTTTGCACATTCTCCTGAAAACATTCTTCATACTTTTACTAACCTATACTTTAGTATTTGTTAATTCTATAAAGTTATTTGACCCCTACTTAGAGCTTTTATAATTCCAGCCTAAACACCTATAAAGGATTCTTAATTTACACTTGTTCTTATTCAAAGGTAATAGAAAATCCTCATGGGTATTGTCACCCCTGGACTCTTCTAAAACCTTCAGAGTATTTTCCCCTTTACATACCATTTGATATCCATCCTCACTGATGAGTAATAATCTTATAAGTAATCTTTGACATTCTTACAATGTCTTTGACTTGAAAATACCTCTGAGGTTACTCGCTGATGCTATTGCACTCAGCGAGTCCTTTGCTACCTGATCAGGTAGGCAAAGGACTCAACACGACGCTGAGTGCAAAGCCTCAGCGAGCAACCTCAGAGGTATTCAAGTCAAAGACATTGTCAAGGAAGTCAAAGATTACTTGAAGACATACTCGTCAGCTGAGATGGATATCAGATGGTATGTAGAGGGAATACTCTGAAGGTTTTAAGGAGAGTCAGGGGTGACAATACCCTGAGGATCCTATTACCCTTTGAATAAGAGCAAGTGGAACTTAAGCGTGCCTCTAAAGGTGTTTAGGCGGGAAATTCTATAAAGCTAAAGTAGGGGTCAATTAGCTTTATAAAATTAACAAATACTAAAGTATGGGTTAGTGGAAGTACGAGGAATGTTTTCAGGAGAACGTGCAAAAGCATGTGCACTCGACCACTTGTAGTATGATACGTCATTCCACCCACTACATCCACTAACCAAACAAACACTATAAATAGAGAAGGCATAAGGGAGTAAAAGACATTGTTTACATTGTTGTTGTTTTATCAGTCTCTTACTCCTTTGTAAAACTTACACAATAGCTTATCTAGACCTAAGATTCCACTTGTAAACTTGACTTAATCAAGTTTACTTGTTCAAAGGGCAATCTTACATTGTCATTCAACTTGTGCGATTCATAACACATTGTAATTCTTTGATTATTATCAATAAAGCATTACACGTTTGAAAAGTTATTACTTGTGTTATTTATCTTTTGATAAGTGTTACAGTTTCATAAAGACGTGTTAAATTGGGACTTTCAATTGGTATCAGAGCAAGTTTGATTTATAAAACCTTTTAGAAACTGTTCTTTGTTTTAAACAAATCAAGATCCAATCATGTCTGATACTGTACCACTTATCCCACCACCATTTGGAGCTAATACTGGTAACCCTAGTAGCCCCAATAGAGCTGGTAACCCAACTAACAACATCAACAACATAACTACCACTAATGTAGTTTAGAATGTTGTTGATGAGAATCTCCCTCAACTTCTTGATAGTAGAGGAGGATCTCATGTCACAAATGTTCCTGAGTTTGATAAAGAGGATTTTTCAAGTTGGAAAGATAGGTTCCTGATCTATCTTGATGGTCTTGAACCTTATCTTTTGGAAATACTAGAAAATGGACCATTTGTGCCCTTGTCACCTTTGTCCACTCTTACTAATCCTTTGCCCAAACCTCAGAATCAATGGTCACCTGCTGACAGACGACTTGCTAATCAAGATAAGAGATTAAAAAGTATCCTTATCTCTTGTTTACCAAGAAATGTAATGAAGTCTGTCATCAAGTGTACCAGTGCCAAAGCTATTTGGACAGACCTTATATTAACTCATGAGGGACCTTCTAAAACAAGAGACACCAAGATTGCTACCTTAAGACTCAAATTTAATGCTTTCAAAGCACTTGATGGAGAGAAAGTACATGGAACTTTCACAAGGCTAAAATGTTTATTAAATGATCTTGAAAACAATGGTGTCTCTATACCTCAAGTTGAAGTAAATGCCACGTTTGTTAACAGCTTACCAAGAAAATGGTTAAGTATGAATCAAACACAGAGGGCCAATAATTCTATCAAAAATGATACTCTGGCAGCTCTGTATGGCAAATACAACTATGAAGAAGGTCTGATTGATCAAATTTATGAGTCAGAGTCCACCAGATTCTCTCTTCAAGGTTCAAAAGCCTTGATTTCTAACCCTACTATGCAGGATAGTGACTCTGACATTGAAGAAGACCAGAGGAGCAGTAGTGAATTCTTAGCTGACTTAAATGCTGAGTTTCATGAAAGAGCTCTACTTGCAAATCAAAGAAGATTCTACAAGAGGTCTGGAAGGGTGGGGTCTTCAAAGAAACCAATGGACAGGTCAAATGAAACCTGTTTTGCATGTGGAAAGCTAGGACACTTTCAAAAAGATTGTCCCTCAATCAAAACTTCCACACCACCTTATCCTTCAGCAAATAAATTATACAACAAACCCAAATTTCACACAAACTCAACACCTCAGCACAATCAAAATGCTAATAACAACCAAAAGGACTACAAAGTCAAATATAAAGGACTCAAGGCTGAAATTGTTGTCCTCACCAAGAAGATTGATGCTATGAACAAAGGGAAGAGTGAAAAAGGGTTAGTTGCTGAGTCATTTGACTGGGATGAAGAATCAGTGTCCTCTGATGATGAAGGGGTCACAACATTTAAGGCATTAATGGCTGTAGCTGATGAAGAGCTATCAGTTGGAAGGGCTGATGCTAGATCAGGTCAATGGGTTGAAATCACCATGAAAAAGGTACAAAAACTTCTTTCTATAACTAACAATGATGAAAGAAAGCATGTTTTTGACTATACCCATGTTGACCTCCATTATGTGGAGGATCAGAGGAAAAACTTGCTAAGCAAGTATAACTCTCTTAAACAAGAGTTTTCCTACCTTAAAAATACCAAGGCCCTAAATAGTTCCTTTCAAAATGAGATCACCAAACTAAGTTTGGAAAATGAATCTCTAAAAGATGAAATCTCTGACCTCAAGAAGGTCATTGAGAAATGGACCTCTAGCAGAGTCACCCTTGACCAATTGCTCACTGAGCAAATCCCTAGAAACATTGTCAGGGCTATAGGAGGAAAAGGGAAGAGGAAAGAAAAAATTTCCTCAAAGGAAGTTTGTAGGATCCCGTATATCACTTCACTTCATATAACAATCACGAATCTTAGATCAAGAAGAGAGAAAGAGAGTTGATTTCTAGAGAGAGAAACTAGAAAGTGAAATATTATAAAATGAAAATCAACTTGTACCTTTTCCAAAGTGGAAAAGGTATATATACCCCGACACTTAAAGTGACGTGCGGGATATTTAACTAGGATCCGGGCTCGTCTTGAGTGGAGAATTAAACCCAAAACATAATACAATATTTAGTTTAATTACAAAAAGCCCGATTCCTGATACTTTCCTATTACAACGTTAACTAATTGATTGACCGAGACTAAAATACATAATGGACGAACTTCATGTTCGACTCAATATTTTGAGGCTAACAATCTCCCCCGAAGTGAGTTCATTGATGACACTCCTTCATGAGATCAATGAGATTGCTTTTGTCGTTAAGCTCATGTAGTCTTGGTCTTTCTCTTTGTTCTTAGTTGTAGGTTTGTTCCTTCATGCTTTGTGATCTTGACTTTGAGCCTTTGTCATTGTCTTTATCGTCTATGCCCATCTTCGATCTGTGTCTTTGGCCCCCCCCCCCCTCCCCCCCCCCCCAACATTCTCATACTATGCCTCATCTTGAAAGCTTCAAATCAGAGTTAGCGGAAGTCTTTGTCTTTAAATCTTGAGCTTTCATGATAGATTGTCTTTGTAGAATGAGCATGAACATGTGGTAATGAATCGACTTTGGTTGATTGGGATACTGTCACCACCGTTTTAACCTGCAGGTTTACGTTAGTGATAATCCAGAAAATTGATTTGAAAATCAATCGACATATTACTTGTAAAAGCGTTTTTGTAACACATCGGGAGTTTTAAGCTTTTATCAAAATTCATCAACCGTCAATTCATTTACTGGACCAAATCGATATCCAGTTATCACAAGTTTGATTCATATAGAATCTCGCAAGTCACCTACCAAGAGCTTGTTTGATGTTGAACTCAAGCATGTGCATTTCCCTTCATTAGACTCTCTTGAATAACTCAAATAGTACACTACTCGTAATGAGCGACGCAAATATCACAAGCGATAATTGCGATAAAGACCATCTTGTTAACCATGCTAGTGAAATTGCCTCTCGTACATGACTTTTATTCATCAAGTGTTTGAAATAGGAATGTGCTCCACTCATAGTCTAATATATTTACAAAGATTGAATCTCACAGGCTCACTAGACTCATTAGCTGCTCAAATATTTGGTTTTAACGTACTCGAAGGCTGGAGCACGACTTGCGCGCCACCCTATACAATATCAACTCTAATCTCGTAAGTAAGAATTCACTAGAATAACTATGTGTAATCTTCGAGTGACAAATAGACAAGTTTTTGTTTAGCCTTCAAAACCCCGAAAATTGAGCGAGCTGGCGCCGACAGGGTTGATGTCATTGCACTCTGGGTCCATGTTGATCGTAGGATTTCAATGTCAGACCGAATCAAATCATTGAATGATTACTGACAGCATATGTATGACTCAGTTTCTGCCTTAAGTTGTGTGGAGGGCTTTCTTTTTGTTACACCCTTTATCCATAATTTCTTTTAATTCTTCCATGCCTCTTCAATGGTCTTACCAAGACCGTCCATTACTTAACACCAATGTTTGTCGACATTGTTTCTAGTGTTAGTCAATACTTATCGGCATTATTCATATACACTCTCATCTCCAATCATGACCTATAGGACTGCTATTTCTAGACTACTCTGATGCGATTCATCCATATGTGATTCTCGGTTCTGGTTGGAGATCAAGGATTTTGATTCCTAACCTAACCACCTTATGACTTCAGAATCGTCGTGAAATTAAGATGTTGTTGGGTATAAGATCGAACCATAAAACCTTTTCTTACTGTTCAGCACATTGAGTCGATTAGATCATATTTTAATTACATTTTCTCCCCTTATTTTAAATAATAAACCTTAGTTTTTGAATACCTGTGGTAAAAATATGTGTTAAAAAATTCCGTGGTGGAGAAAATAATGATCAGCAATAATCGGTATTGGAACTTTTGATAATGTTTTGAATACATAAGAATTGTCGTTGTTGATGTATCCAAGAACATTAAAACTTTGTTTTTCGAAAAACTCCCCCTCAAAAATAGGACCAATTGAAAAATTGTTGTCTTTTTGAAAACATTATGAGGGATGGAGTGTTGAACACACAATTTTGAAAGATTATGAATTGTCATCGAGAAATTCTTGAAAAATTGTGTTCAACTTTTTGAAAAACCAAATGTTAGAGGACTTTCTCTTCTAACGGTAGGGTACGCGCACTGATACGTTACACGATACTTTTCTTGAGCTTAAAAATTGAATGTCTTGTAAGAACAACTCAACCAGTGAAAACGTTAATTTTCTCGTGGTAGGAATGATTATAAACCTTCCTTTATTTGAAGTCCGGGTAATGTACTGAGAGATTTTGCACATAGAGCCATTTAAAAAATTAGAAATGACATGTTTTTTGAAACTAATTTGAAAACTCTCGCTCGAATCTACATTTAACACCCTGTCATGTTAATCGACATTCTAACACTAAATGTTATCAGAATTCCAAGAGACATGTCGAAGAAGGATTGCTTTTGGAAATTTCTGATTTTCTGATTTTTGTATGTTCTTTTTGAAGTTTTTACTATTTTTTGTATTTTTGCTTTTTCCCAAAAAAATTTACACGGGGATTTTTGATGAAGAAACAATGACATCTCATTTGCCCAGAACCTCCAGTTTCGTCTGGAGTCAAACATATCATACAAACTTCTGACAAATACTTAAACTTGATCCTCAGGAAGGGCTATTCGTAAACATGTCAGCTAAATGGTATCATTCTGACAAAATATAAATTCAATTATACCATTTTCAACTTTTTCCTTTAGAAAATGATACCGATAGGATTGCTTTGTTTCGCGAATGTTGCACGGTGGTTGCATGAGATTGCTATGGCTATGAGAGTCCAATACAACGGTATTTTGTTTATAGATTGAAGCCATAGACTTTAAGTATTGTCCTCAATCCACATAACTTGAGCACAACTTGCAGATAACACCGCCACTTACTCTGCCTCTGCTGAAACATTGCAGTGTAGTTTTTTTTTCTTGACATCCGCACTTACTACTTATCACCAAGGAACTGTATCCTCAGAAGGCTTTGCAATATCAATGCACCGCATGATCACGTCTAAAAGAGTTATTTCAAATCCATCATCCTTTGATACCAAGTACCATGTTGAATGGTACCCTTTAGTAATTAAAGGATGCTTTTAACCTCATTGAGGTGCTTTTTTGTGTTTGTCCGTGCTTGATAACGTGCACAATATCATACTGCTTGCACATCAATTCTGTCTACTATATTCAAGTACAAGAGTGGGCCCGATTTTACTTCGGTAATCAGTTTGTCTACTTTCTCCACACAAATCTACATCTAGTTTGGGTTTTGTAGCCCATGGTGTAACAATGGAGTGAAATTTCCATATTATTCTTTTTTCAGAATTTCTAAAGCGTACTTGGCCTGATTGATAAAAATCCCTTTGGGGATTGGTGGATCTGTAGTCCTAAAAAGAACTTCATCTCCCCCATTAAGGACATTTTAAATCTAATGTGCATTAACTTTTACAAATCTTTTTGAATATAGGGGTTTTTTGAGTAGACCCAAAAATTATGATCATCAACGTGAAATCTGCACAAGTAGAATATCCTCCCCGTATATTTATTCTTTGAATAAAGTTGGGTCAAGTGTACCTTTAGAAAGCCTTTGGACCATCAACAAAGTTTGATAGTTCATCATACCAGGCTCTTGGAGCTTGCTTTAATCCATACAAAGCTTTCCTGAGAAATTATACTTTTTCTAGATTATCTGGATCAACGAACCCTTCCGGCTGAGCAACATAAACCTCCTCCTTCAGTGGACCATTAAGAAATGCCATTTTTACGTCCATCTGATAGATTGGAAAAGACTTGTGTGCTGCGTGGGCAACGAAAATCTGAACTGCCTCCAAGCGAGCACTGGTGCAAATGGATTCTTCGAAATCAATACCCTCATCTGACGCATAACCTTTAGCAACAAGTCGTGCTTTGTTGCGAATTACAGTCTGATCTTCATCCTTTTTGTTCTTCCATAACCACTTTAGCTTTATAATCATCTTGCCAAATGGTTTGTCGACTAGTTCCCAGACTTTTAGTCTGTCGAACTGATGAAGTTCTTCCTGCATTGCTTCGATCCATGCTGAATCAGCCATTGCTTCCTTAATGTTCTTCGGTTCGACAATACTGACTGTGAGCGCGAACATACACATTTCAGGATCTGTAGCAAGCTGTCGTCTTGTTTGAACTGGCATGGTTGGATTTCCACGAACTTGTTCTAATGGATGATCTCTCGTCCATCGGTAATCATGACTTTGTGGTTGAAATGAATGCACATCGGTATTATCAATGTTGCGTGAGGAAGACTCACCAGTTTCTTGTACCCGAGTTACATTGATAAATACATCTTCTTGAAACGATGCAATTCGGTGCTTCATCATTGTTATGTTTTCCTCAGCATGACCCGTGTGTATGGAGTGGTATATACTTCTTCAATGTAAAGGACTGAAGAAAATCCCAACCCCATGATGTGACAAATCTGTCTTTTCCTGCTGTAGAACAACTTTTGGTCTTGGGGGCCACGGGGCCAGAGTTAGTCATAATCTGACCCTTTTGTCCATTGAGGCACGAGGCCTGAAGTGACATATTCACAGACATCTCTTTGTCGTTGTGTTGCGAGGCTGAACTGTTGTGGTCGATGTTGATTTTTATATACACTAAAAAATATATCCTATAATACCACAAGAGCAATTAATAGAAAATTCTCTAAAGGAAATATTCCTCTAAAAGAGATATATATAATATAATACGTATATTTAACCGGGAAGAATGATCACCCGGGTCGTTTCCCCAACGACTTGTGAAATTGAAACCTTGCTTTAGCTTGGATTATGATTTGAATGAGAGAAAATATATTTTTGAGTATCTATAACTACTAAATAAAAGCAACAATTAAAATGAACAATTAAACACAATTAAACACCTTAAACAATTAACGTGACAAAAAAAACGCACACTTAAGTCAAGTATACTAAATTTAACCCCTAAAAATTCAAACTAAATTTCTAAACCTAAAATAAGACAAAAGAAAATTTTAAGAAAAAGAAGAACATTTTTTTTGATTATTTTTGAATTTATTATGAATTAAAAACTAATTTAATCTAATTAAATCCTAAAAAATAGCAAATTAAGTCCTAAAAATTGAGAAAAATAATTTTTAAACTTAGAAAAGTCTAAAATATTATAAAAGCTAAGAAAACTATTTTTAACTATTTTAAAAATTAAAATTCTATTTTTAAAATTAAAAATAAAAGCTCAAAAATGAAAATTAAAATCTAAAAAGGGTGAAAATGATTTTTCTTAATGTAAAACTAAAGCTATTTTTTATAAAACTAAAAACTATTTTTTTGTAATTTTTTAAAACTTTTTTCTATTTTTAAAGACTTTTCGAAAATTAAAACTTAAGAAAAATGATAAAAATTAAAATACTTAATGAAAAATTATCAAAAATTCAAAATAAATCTAAAAAGCAACAAAGATCTTAAGAAAAATAGAACAAAGGGACCAGCTTAAAGAATAAGCTCAAAAAGCTTATTAATAAGCTGCGACTTATTATAAAAAGAGGAAAGGGAAATGACTACAAGTATTTAATGTGGGGAAAGGTGAATGGATGAGCTATTGTAGCAAAGTGTTAAAACGTGTGTGTTGTGTGCAAGAGGTCGTGGGTTCGAGGTTGGCAGACACCCTTTTTACTTTTTTTTAATTTTTTTCAAAAACTAAATATTGGAACTTAAAGAAGAAATATTTTTGAGCATTTTTTGTAAAAACAACATTAACTGAATTTCCCCCCCCCCCCCCCTTTTCTCAAAATTTAAGCGCTAAAGCTTTTTTGTTGAAGTCCTGGCCTCAGAAAGGTAGCTTATGAGCTTGAAAAACTTTGATTTCACTAAAATGCATGCACAAAGCTCATTTTAAGCTCAAATGAAAAAGCAAAAAGTGTTCTGAGTAGCTTATGATGTCTACAAGCTAGAAATGAAAAGCTTCTAAAGCTACAAACACTTTACCCTATCTGAAAATTAAGATCAATCCTACAAACTCAGAAAGAAACTTAAAAAGCTCAAATTCCACTTAAGCTAAAGAACTTAATAAGCTAATTCAGAACCCTAGCTTTTGAAAACTTATTAAACTACTTAAAGGCTATAAATCCAAATCATAAAAACACAACCTACAAGCTAGAAATCAAAATTTTAAAACTAATTCTTAACTGCTACTGTTTTTGGTCTTTTTGAGATTTTTAATGACTTTTGAAGGCAAATTAAGCTAAGTAATTAAACTAGAAACTAAAAATCAGGACCTAAATTATATTAAACTATGTAAATTCTATAAACCTACTGATTTTAAGAATCTATAAACTACTTTAGCTGACCTAAATGTGATCCAAAAGATAAGCAGTAGGAACTGCTAAGGTTCCTACTGATACACTTGACAAGAGTGCAAAACAAAAATGCAGGAATCCTAGAGGGAAAACCTGCACACTACACACTCTATTGAGTGTACTTGAGTAAACTATAAACACAAATTAAGCCTAAAAGGCTTGATTCAATTTTTAACAAGCAAAAATTAAGGAGAAAAGTGCCCTGGTGCTGAGATAAGTAGATTAAGCCCTAACTCTTTAGATTTTGAAAACTAACTTTTGAAAATGCTTTTCCTAATGATCATAAGTGAAAATGAAACTGACTCAAACAAAATTAAGAGCTTACTTTGACTTTTGGTGGTCAAACAAGGCTAAACCAAACACTCCTTATTATGATGACATAATTTGATTAAGCAATCATTTTGAAAATTAGCTAACTAAACCTTGTTACCAGATATCATTAAGCTTATAACAAACCTACCCCACTGAAAACACAAACATCAGGACACAATCACTTTCTAAACCCGTTTCCATCAAAATCCACAGACCTAACCTTCCTACAACATTAACAAAGCTAATATTTAGTTCGGTTCTTTGATGAAATTTTTTAAGCAGAAAAGAAACACAATGAACAATGTAATCTAAGCTAACAACACATGACTGAAAAACTATAGCACTAATTAACAATATTGAAACTCAAAATTAGTCAGCTAGAAATTTAATAAGCACTTTATTGAAAAGACAAAAGATAGCAAATCCATAAAACTACTAACAATCTTATAAGGCAACAAACTGAGAAAATTAAAGAGAATGAATTTACAAAAGCCAACATTACAGCAGTAGAACTTCAGCTATAACCAGAATAGTCTTATCATGCCCTTAAGCTATCTACTAGCTCTGGCTATTTAGCAAACATACGTACCATGAAAATCCTGTGGGGAGTCCCTTCCACACTTGACATCCCTTCCATAAGATCTCAGTTCCAAAGCAAAGGTTAAACAGCGAGGTTATCTAAGTTTAATTTTATGAGTTGTACGGCGTATATAGAAGTAAAGATATGTGAGCTCAATTTTTAGCTTCTAGAGACTCTAATAAAAAGCGTATTTAAAATAGCTTATCGATATATCTAGCTTCTAGCATTTTAAATAGAGAAAAAGTGAGTAGCTTATGAAAACAAAGCGCGCGAATGTCATTATGAGACACATACCAACCATTAAAAACTGAATTTCATTAATATAAAAACTTGTTTAACAACATGCTTATAAAAAAGGAAAGAACAATCTCTACACAGTTTAAAGTAAATTTAAAGCTAAAAATTGAACAATCTTCAAAAGCTAAACTAAAACCCTACTCACTACTAGATAGTAGCGATTCTTCGCGTTGTTGTGCTGAGAAGTTCTGAGAGCACTCTGCACTCTCTCATCCTCATCACAGATACTCTGAACATTCTTGAGCCAGATTCTACAAGCTAAAGCTCCCACGCTCCATTTAGAATCTCTCCGTAAAAATCTTCAATCATTGATCTCTCTTTTGAAGTCCGTTTGATGATTAATCTTTACACTCTCACATGGCTTGCCAAGCGGACATCCTTTGATGTGACCTTGCTTTGTTGATCAGTGTACCTCGTGTGCTTTAAGAGTAATAAAACCCATCACCCTTGTGCTTCCATTCGTATTGCGTTGCATGTTACCCCTTGCTTGATTGACCAATAGGATTTCCTTGAAGTGACGTATTTTTTTACCCTTGCCATCCTGTACTAGAGCTTGAATTGACATATTGCACCCTTTAAATTAAAAAAAACCCTTTGAATTGACTGAGTGTGAGTAAAGTTGGGGAAGAAAGAGAATAGTACAACATGTTCTTGGCTCCATTTAAAACTAAAAACGGGTAAATTAGATTTGAACTTTGTACATCTTTGTGCAATTATGGGACTTGTCGTTTGTTGTATAGAGAATAGCCAAGTGTAATAATAACTTTTATCTTTGGCAAATGGTCCATAGGTGGACTTAGCGTGGAAGGGGGGGAGATGAGAATGGGCTGAGTAAATGGCCTTTCGCTTGGGCTATGCTCCGGGTTAGGTTTTTTTTTTAAAGTTTGAGGGCCCGCTCGCGCACCACCCCACACCACCCCGCAGCATTTAAGCCGTTGAGGGGGACCATTTGTGTAACCTTTTAGAACTTGGTGGAACTTAAATGGAAACATTGGGATTTTATTGTCTTCTAGTGATTGACTTATGTTGACTAGGTTTGACTTTTTGACTTTGGCTTCCGGCTCTTGCACGCTCTTCCGTCCTCGTATCCGTGTTTGCCCGTTTTTGACGGTTTTCTTATGATTTTTGTCTTATCCGTACCTGCATACACAAAACACAAAAACAAGCATATCTTTGCCATTTTTAGTATGTTTTTAGTTATTTAGGGTCATTTTTGGTGTTAACGGATATGTGTATTTTACACTTATCAAAATTCCCCAAACTAAACGTATTGCGATGTCCTCAACGTCTAAATATAATATGCCTTATAACACATACCTCGAAACTTCCCCAAACTAAACCTTTGAAAAGTAGCAAAGATTTTTGTTGAGAGAGCTAAGAGATCACAAGTTATAAAACACCCGAATTCCCATTTTCAAAGATTTTTTTATTTTTTTATGATTTTTCTTGATATATACCTAACTACAACTTATTCTTGTGTTGACATAATGTATTGTTTTCATTACCTCATTGGTAACTTTAAGGATCATAGAACAAAAAGCACAATTAAGTGTCTAAAAGATAACTTCATCATTCCTGATTTTTCACTTTTCCCATACTAAGCTTAAAAATAAGCGACACACCGTTAAGCACGAGCTAAGATGCTAAGACTACTTATAATTACAACTTGTGAATTTCTCTTCCCGACATAAATCATATATTTAAGTGTGTGTGCTCAAATTAATTTAAACCATTAAATCCACATATTTAGATAGTTGAAATCCGACCAAGCTTTACACATGGGCCTTTTGGGCTAATATGTTAATCACTTAGTAAGATCACAACTCAAAGCAAACAAAAACCTCCTTAGCTAAGACATCGTTGGTTCACTTGCCCCATTAATGACTTTCTTCTCTAGCATCCCACCGTCATCGGGTAAGTGCTAAGGCTTTTGACACCCCATCCGGAATAAATATTCGAGACGCTTGACTATCGATGAAAAAAGCCTTGTAGACTTTTGCAAACATTAGTTCAAAAGAATACCTTGGTTTTAGAGAATGAAACTTTTACTATTTATTTTCTAACTTGCAACATTATAATATTCGTACTATTTACATATATAAGGCACCCTAGTGAACCGCGCGCGTATCCACTTTCAGTATTCGCACGACACTTCGCCACAGCCCATCCGCGAACAAGAGAGCTCGTGTACTTATTATGATACCACCCTAAATATACAACCTCCATCCATTATTTCGATGTCACTACTCGGAGCGAGAACCCAAGACAAACTGCGCCCACTTGTACTATTTACACTTGCGAATTGCGGAGTTCTTATGTATATTAATTATTAACTACCTAAAAGATCTTTATAACTTGCATGCTCTATTATTATTCACCAACTACATTTTTTCTTTTCTTTTTTTTTTCTCTTTTCTTCTTTATATAATTAACAACATTTTTCTTACTTACCCCATCAACACACCGATTAATATTATGTCTTTCTGTCAAATAGAAAAATTTCGTATTTAAAAACCAAAGTATAAACTTGTAGAACTAAAAATTTCTCTAAGTTACCAATGATTTGTTATTACTCCACTCGATAAAAGCATATTTGTCTTTCTACAAATATGTTGATTAACTTTCAAAGAGTAAAACTCAATACATTTTTAGCGTAATAATTTAAAGAACGAACGCGTAATTAGATTAATCATTTTAAGAACTTCGGGGTCACAGAGAAAAACCACAAGATCCAATTCTAACTTCGTATAAACACCTTTCTTAAGTTTCACCAAAATAAACCTATTATCGTTCTTAGCATCCGTAATTCATGCTAATCACACTATCATCTCTTTATCATTGTAATATTAAAATCTCTAATAAGAAATTAGCGCAAATCTCTATCCCCTAGATCTACAAAAATAAAACCAACTCGGCGCAATATCTTACAAACAATCTTTTCTGCGAATACGCCACAAGTCTTCCAAAACCTATCATTATTACCTACATCGAGCAGAACTAATTCAATTCTACGTCGCCCAAGTCTCAAATGCCTTCTCTATCATACACAATTACAGAGACTAGCATCACAACACCTCCCATCAATTCAAATTATTAAGAGTTAACGATCGAGACGACAACCACGACAACACCACACACGAGCTATCCTCGCGCATCTGTGTCGAGCGAGCATCTCTCAATAAACAACATATAATTTCTATTCTCACCAACGAGAACCAAACAGATCTCTCGCCGTGCAGCTCTCTTATACACACTAAATCTTTTTTTCTTACTTACTCAATCAATTCTCAACTCTCCCTAATATATTCTTCTTACTATATACATTTATCTCTAATATCTTTAAATATTTTTGATTACCCTACAAAACTCACAGAACACATCATCTTCTCTAAACAATCTCATATCACACACTATACCTATGCACTAATCTCACTCATATCCTAACACTGCGGTTCCAAACACAGAACAAAGTGATACACTCTCCACATCTCTGAGACCCCAACCACCAATCATAGCCTACTAACTCACCATCCAAACTTATCCGACGTCACTCATACAGTTCCCGCCCACCGAAACACACCTGAGGACTCTCTGACCTCTGTTTCACCCAGTACGTACCGACAGTCCCCAGTCTCACTATCGAAATATCTAATGCCCGTATTCCATATGAAAACCTACATACGCACAACAAAGACTACAACACTACTACGATATCGCTCTCGATCATACAAGATGCACAACAAAAGCGGTAAAGTATGGGTACGGTATGAATGCGTAATAAAGGGATAGAGAAAGGACACACAAGGGAATAGTGAAGTGGGTTGAGGGAAGAGTTGCAGCCCTAACGACAATTTCAAACAAAGCGACAAGAACGCCGACCAGAAGATCGAAACGGAAGCGCATACACATAAACCCGAGGCCGACCAAAAACACAGTCCTTCATGAGATATTACGTTGATATAGTAGGAATGACTACTCCGAGATATAAATTCACTTAATTACTAGCAATCGATTAAAGATTAATACTTGACAAGATAATTCGTGCAAAAATTCATATTAGAGAACACGAGGTAGAAAGAGGAAAGTAAGAAGAGGTAGAGGGAGAAAGTTGTTTTTTGTTGTTAAAGGGTAGAAATAAAAGAAGATAGGGGTGAGGGAGTCATAAGTATTTAAGAGTAGAGAGGAAGGATTGAAAGTTGTGAAAGGAGAAGTAGTGTTGATTTGGGGATTTTAGGGATGTTTATGAGATTAGAAGGAAGCTCGGTTTATAGTGTAGTTCGTGAAGAGGTGATTTGTTTTTGAGAATTAAAAGTTATTAGTGTTGTTATATGGGTGGCAAGTTTATTAACATAGCGTATGTGGGGATTTTTTGGAGAGATTTTATGGAGTTATTGGCGGTATGAAGGATTGATGGGTTGTTATGGAGCGGGAGGGTTGAATTTGAGATGGTTATTTAGATGATGTTAGTTTACTTAGGGGAGAATCTTGGATTTAGTAGATGAGGGAAAATGAGTATATTTTTGATAGATGGTAAGGGTTTACATTTTTCTGGTGAGGAGAAGATTTCATATTCTGACGATAGTAGAGTGAGCTGTAGTAGGCGAGAAGAAATTTATAAGGAACATATATAATTATGGCGTGGTTATATTGAGGTGGATGAATGATTATGAGTGTGTAAGTAGGGATTATGAAAAAGAGGCAGTAGTTTTATTGTGTAGTAAATAATGAGAGATTCTCGGAGTTATTATTGATATTGAGTAATATGTGGGGTGGGATTTTCTTGTTCGGTTTAAATGATTAATGTTAGTGATTTTTAGTGAGTTTGAAATATTAGTGAATATAATAAAGCTTTGAAAAGAATATGAATTTTGTGGACGTTATTGATGATTTATCTGCATTGCGATAGGAATTACAATTGATACGAGTGGTCTATCTTCTTTCCTTTGATTCTCATAAAGTCTTCGCGAGACAGGAAATTTGAGTAACATAATAAGGTTATTTGGCGTGTGTATCAATGTAAGGAACAATTCAATCCAAGAAGACAAATATCTTTTTCTAATCTTAATTTATCGTTTCATCATTCTCCATACAAAGTGGGACCAACAGAACAACTTCGCGAAGTCTTCCATGAACAAAACCCTTCCTCTCTGATAAGCGTCTCAGGGAGGAAAGTAAATGCATTACTTAGAAACTTCAAGGGTGGGAGGAGTAATATCAATTCCCGGGAATCAATCCACTTCAAAGATACATGCTTTCAAACCCTATCAACTCTATCGTCTGGCGCCCTTTAAGTTACAAACAACAATGTCTTCGCGAAAGGAAAAAAGAAGACTTAATCTCGACATCCTTATCGTTTTCTTCAAAGAGAGGATTCACGTTGCTAGATTTGAAGTTATCATCGAATTCGAAAAGAGGATTTGAGTAAACTTGAAAATTTTCTTCATGCAAAGATCCACTCCACTGCATCTCAATAGTCGAACATACAATCATTACCTTCGCGAGTGTGCTAGTAACGAATCAAGAGGAAGAAAGTTCATCGACTGCGAACTTCTCAAAATTTATCACTAGTCTTCATCGGAGAAGAACTTCTCTCTCAACAACAACAAAACGGAGGAGGAACCGGTGACAAAAGCCCGAAGCCAACGTCGCATTTTTATATTACTTCTCTCACTATCTCCGCGACAAGACTAGACGAGAATACATATTTTTGCTTCTTCAGTACCAAATTGTTCACTCATCAAGATCGACATTATCTCCTCTACATAGAACTAAAATCTCTCGTTCTACCCACCACTAGGGTAATATTGCGAAACACTATTGCGAAACATTCCGCACTATAAGACATTGTCTAGCAGCGAAAAAAAATTTACCAACAGCGGTCTTTAACTCCAAAATACCATCACTTTTTCCAGAATTACGATTCAGCACATACATTCAAATCTAGCACACGAATGAAAATCCTCTCTTTTCAGAGAAGAAAAAGATAAGAGGATCCGCGAGAAGATACAGCTACTATCCTATTCATCTTCTCCTCTCTATCCTCTCACTCTCTCAACTTTCCACCAGCAAAACTCTAACCATCGTCCTCAGCGAGCACACTTCAATCCACAACATCTTGAATTTGAAGCTTATCTTGAAAGACAGATGCGCGCTATCCACCGGAAGCGGGAACATGATATTTTATCCCTCGACCCTCCCACGCCTCTTAGAAACGTCTTTCACAGCTAGACGCAATAACTACTTATACGCCCATAAGCCTCTCAAATCAGAGAGAAACGGAGGATCTCTTCATACTACATCACGCGGAAAGAACAAGCCGATGTTGTTCTCAAGTTTCTTGGCTGTCCAATTTGGTATGGAGCGAAGGAGAAACGAAATTCGATTCACAGGAAAATAGATAAGTTGCTGATCTCCTTGGCAACACTTAATTACATAAAAACCAAAACCTTTTTACTTCATCCTCAAGAAGCGTTGAAGAAAATCAAAGGAAAAAAGAAAACAACGTTTCAATGATATATCCATCAATACCATCGATGTCATCCTAATTAGAATCACTTTATGATAATCCAATTGAAACCATTGAATGATCATTCTTTTCCAAACCTAAAGCCGATTCTTAAACCCTAAGGACTTATAACCGTTCTCTGCACTTGATTCCACCAACTC
The DNA here is from genome assembly GCA_026074375.1 of Tanacetum coccineum. NCBI lineage: Eukaryota > Viridiplantae > Streptophyta > Magnoliopsida > Asterales > Asteraceae > Tanacetum > Tanacetum coccineum. The sequence continues at coordinate 38,148 of BQNB010020167.1, read as the reverse complement.
AACATCTCGGTATTTTATACCACCTCCTTATGTTTTAGCGCGATTCCCTAACTTGGCCATCTCTCACACCAGCGAAGAATGTCGCTACGCTACACAAATCACCTACAGAATTTCTCTCCACCGAAATCGAGTGAGACCAAACGTTTCTCAAACCAGGGTCTAACAATATATATCCATAGCCATCCTCAATGCATAAAAAATCTCCATGCGTAACATTGGAGGAGATTTAAAAATGATACAACATTTCCTCCGGAGACTCTTTTTCTAGTGAGTCTTCTTACACTCAGAAACCGTCACTTACCTCTCTCCCTCCTCAGAGCTCAGCCAGAATCCACCAATCGAAATGTCTTTGAATACTTGAGCCATTTTTGAGTTATGAAGAATTTGTGCTAAAATGAAGATTCTTTCCGCACCAAATTCACAGATCCGTATACCCATCTAAATGTTATAGAAGTCAAATTCATTCGACATTGATGCGTCATATTAGCGACTTTACTCTTTACACACACTCTTGAAAACTAACTCATATTAAGGTAATCACCTTGAGAGATATCTCACGTCTCCTTTAGGGTCTAGACACAATCTATGTTTCAACTTTATGACCGCGACATCCATTCACGTGTCTCAATCCAAGCTCTTTGAACATGTTCAAATTAAAGTTTGGCCAATATAAATCGCTCACCTAAACGACGGAATTAATTACGGAATCAAATGCGTCTCTAGATAGGCCTATCAGCAATGTTTATTACAGCCGACACGTAACAAAAACAAGTCGCTTCGTGGGAGTGTCCACACCCCTATGCTTATCCTTTTCTATTTTCGTTTCTTATTTATCCTCTACACATCATCATGACATACGTCTTCATCAAAGCGTGCGAGAATTCTTGTTTTTTGTGGACTACAAATCGTACCTATCTCCAGCTTCGTTCTTTGATTTGTACATAATGCTATTTGTTGATAAGATTTTTCGAGAGCATCGAGCCCAGATTGCTCGAACCCAACAATAATCTCTCAGAAGACTCTCTCTCGTGCTCGTCCGAGTGTTGTTTTAAAAATCCCGTTTCCAACTCAGAGCCGCCTATCTTATTCGAGATCTTAGCACATAAATTAGTTACTTGGAGAACTGAAATCTCTCTTCATCTATCGATTCACTTTATCTCTCTATCGCATAATTCATAAACATGCACTCTTCTAGATTTCGCCAAGAAGACCACGTGCTTTAAACATTGAGAAGCCGACCTATCACCTGCGCAAAAAAACCTAGTATTGCTCGTCGACTTCTCATTAACAGCGCTATTCTCAACGCAGGGAGGGAGAACCATAGTCGATATCTGAGAATGTTACAATTAAAATTGTTAGCATTCACGTGTTCTCAAAAGTAAACTCGTTTTCTCCCTACACTTCTCACACCCGCAAAAATAACCAAAAAATTCTCTTTTACAAACATTTCTAAGATCTTGATTTATCTGGTAGACACCAACAAACAAATAAAAACATATAAAATACCAAAAATCATTAACAGTAAGCTTACGCGCATTTCTCCCAAAAAGATAACATACTAAGTGTTAGAGGACACGACATATAACGGAGCTTCATCCGTAACATAGGAGAGAGCAATTATCGAGAAATATTTTTAGAGACACCGATCGATAGACGTAGTTGTTGATGTTCTCAAGCTTATTCTCACCACTTAACAAATAATGAGATATTTCTTTATGCTAGTCTCATGATATACCTCATTATTAAACATGAGCTAGACGACTACTGAGAACAATCTCATCCTAGTAAAATGAAGACTTGTTCTCGCTCAATTATACTCAAAAAGAGTTTTTTCTAAACACACAACAACCTCAGCAGAGTTGGATCATTTATATAGCCTAATATTTGCAAATTTCTTTATTAGATATTTTAAAATCACAGAAGAATAAGAGCAGATGATAGTGTATGATCTCATACGTTAATAGGCGAGATGCTAAACAAAGGTATTAGTTGGAAAACTTAAACGGCGTTATAAAATAACTTGTGGTTTTCATTGCCCCGAAGTTCTTAAAGATTAATTATACGCGTCCCTTCTTTAATTTTTACAAATTTAGAGTTTTAAACCTCTTAAAAGTTCTAATCAACCATATTAGAGAAATAAGCTATATCGATGATAAAACAAGCTAATCATTGGTAAATAAGAATTTTAGTTCAAGTTTATACTTTGGTTCTTACTCTAAAAACGAAATTTTTCAATTTTTCTCCACAAACATTATGTTTATTAGTAAAAATGTAGTAATCATAAAAAAAAGAACAAAAAAAGAAAAAAAAAAAATGTCTAGCAAGTGCAAATAAAAAGAGATGCAAGGTTTATACAATCCACCTTTTAGTGTCTACATGCAATTAATAAACAAACTCCAACTCGCAAATCATCAAAGTCTACTTGGGCAATTGCTCGTTTCCGCTCCCATACTGCGACACTAACCAGACAAGACACTGATAGGTAGGTATGTATAATTAAGGGTTTGTATCATAATACATGCCTACACGAACCTTGAACGAGCAGGCCCAGAGCGTGGCCTGAAGTGCTCCTCGAAACTCGAAAAGTGACTACCCATGTTTCACTAGCTCTAAATCACACTGTAACCAACTAGAATAATAATGCTGCAAGTTCATAACAATACATAGTAAAAAGTATCATTCTCTAAAACCAAAGTAATTCTTTTAACTAACGTTTGGCAACAAGTCTACAAGGCTTAATCATCGAAAAGTTCAAGCGTCATCGATATTATTCTCCGGATGGGGGTGATCTCAAAAGCCTTACACATACCTATGACGGAAGCATGCTAGAAAGAGAAAATAAATCTCCCTTCATGGCGGCATAGTAGCAACCAACGATGTAACACAGCACCAAAGAGAGCGTTTTCTTCTGAGTCTTAGCTTTCTTGCGTCTCCAATCTAACTACCCAAGTTGATCTAACAATTAAATTAGCATACGGCCCATGTGCGGATCAGCTTTGGTTCCACCTATCTTCAACTATCTAAAAATATTCACTCTGTTTAACGAGGGTGGGTTGAAGAGGAAATTATTTTTGATGGGAGGACACACAACCTTGGAAGATAAGTTGAAGGGATTATGCCGGTAAGAAAAATTCACAAAGTTATAATTATAAGTATGTCTAGCATCTTACTCGCTTATGGTGATCTTATTTTTTAAGCTTAGTATGGGAAAAGTGAAAATAATGAGCAAATGAAAAGTTATCTTTTAGACAACTTAATTGATGCTTTTTGGTCTATGATTCTAAAAGTGTACCAAGGTAATGAAAATAACAATACATATGTCACACAAGAATAAGTTGTAGTTAGGTATATATCAAGAAAAATCATAAAAAAATAAAAAATCTTTGAAAATGGGAATTCGGGTATTTTATAACTTGTGATCTCTTAGCTCTCTCAACAAAAATCTTTGCTACTTTTCAAAGGTTTAGTTTGGGGAAGTTTCGAGGTATTTGGTTATAAGGCATATAATATTGCGTGAGGACACGCAATCGTTTAGTTTGAGGAATTTTGATAAGTGTAAAATACACATATCCGTTAACACCAAAAATGACCCTAAATAACTAAAAACATACTAAAAATGGCAAAGATATGCTTGTTTTTGTGTTTTGTGTAATCGCAGGACGATAAAGACAAAAAACACAATAAAACGTCAAAACGGCAAACAAGGGATACTGTTTAACGGAAGACGCGGTGCAAGAGCCGGAAGCCAAAGTCAAAAAGTCAAATCCTAGTCAACAAAAGTCAATCACTAGAAGACAAAAAATCCCAATGTTTCCATTTAAGTTCCCCAAGTTCTAAAAGTTACACAAATGGTCCCTAAGGCTTAATGGGCCCTAAACTTATAAAAAAACCTACCCGGATCATAAGCCCAAAACAAAAGCCCATTTACTAAGCCCATTCTCCCTTTACACTAAGTCTAGGGACCATTCCTGCCAAAGATAAAAGTTATTTTACACTTGGTCTTTTATACAACAAAGACAAGGACCATAATTGCCAAATGACCAAAGTTTAAATCTAATTTACCCGTTTTTAGTTATAAATGGCGCCAAGAACATGTTACTATTCACTTTCTTCCCCAACTTTACCACACAGTCAAATCAAAGGGTTTTTTCTAATTAAAGGGTGCAATAGTCAATTCAATGGCTCTAGTACTAGATGGCAAGGTCAAAAACGTCACTTCAAGGCATCCTATTGGTCAATCAAGCAAGGGGAATGCGACGTCAATACGAAGGAAGCACAAGGATGATGGGTTTTTACTCTTAAAGCACTCACACAACAAAAACAAGGTCACATCAAAGGATTGCCAGCTTGGCAATCCATGTGAGAGTGTAAAGTAATCTAACGGAAATCCAACGGATGAGATTACACATCCAATGATTAGCTAATGATCAAGGGCTGAATTTTGAGATGGAGGAGTGTCTTGTAATGCTAGAAGCTTCTGAAAGCTAGTATAAATACAAAAAGGTGCTCACACAATTGATCTATCTAGGAGTAGCTTTTAATTTTAGCTTAATTTTCGTTTTTAGCTTATGTAATTTCCTTTCAAGCTTTTTGTAATATTTCCTTTCAAGTAATGTAACTCAGCTTTCATTAATGAAATTTAGTTTTACTTTGTCATAAGCTCTCCTGTTTTCAACTCATAAGCTCTCATTTTCCTTTAATTGTTAAGCTAAAAGTTCATAAGCTCCTATAAAGTTCTTACTAGTCTATAAGCTAGTAATTGAGTTTAAACTTACCTTAATCATATTTTAATTCTTAAAATCAGCTTAAAATCTTATTACCTTTGCTTAAATGGATTTTGGCTTATGGAAGGGGAGTCAAATGTGGAAGGACTCCCAAGGACTTATACTGGCTTATTTTTAATAAGCCAGAGCTGTTGAATAAGCTCTAATAGAATTTTAAGCCTTGTTTAGCTAGGCTCATTATAAGTCTTCTATTTACTTACTTATCCTTTAATTTTTAGCTTAAAATTTGCTTAAATAGCTTCGATTTGCTTATTTTCTTATTAATTGTGCTTATCTATTTTCTAGCTGCTTATTTGAGTTTAATAATGTTAATTAGTGCTTATTCATCTTCTGTTTTAGCTTAATTATTTTAGATGATAGTAGTTTCATTTCTGTCTTAAAAACACATAAAAACCAAAAAAATATTAGTTAGCATCTAGTGTAGATCTTTAAATTCAACTTTAATAATTGTTGATTTATGCTTATTAGGGGTAATATAAGCTTTAGGATATCTGGTATTAAGGACTTATTCACTAGATTATCATCTTAGTTGCTTAATCTAATTCTGTCAGCATAATAAGGAGTGTTTGGTTTAGCCTTGTTTGACCACCAAAAGTCAAAGTAAGCTCTTAATTTTGTTTGAGTCAGTTTCATTTTCACTTATGATCATTAGGAAAAGCATTTTCAAAAGTTAGTTTTCAAAATCTAAAGAGTTAGGGCTTAATCTAGTTATCTCAGCACCAGGGCACTTTTCTCCTTAATTTTTGCTTGTTAAAAATTGAATCAAGCCTTTTAGGCTTGATTTGTGTTTGTAGTTTGCTCAAACACACTCAATAGGAGTGTGTTGTGTAGGTCTACCCTTAAGGTAACCTGCACAATTGTGTTTGTGGCTTTTTCAAATTACACCAGCAGTAGTAACAACTAACATCAGTTAGTACTGCTGAACTTTTGAGCTTCATTTTAGCTTATAATTGTAGGATCTAGGGTCTTATTTTTATATAGCTTATAGTTTAGGCATAGCTTAAGTTAGATCAAGTTTTAGTTTTCATTTACTAGCTTATTTACCTAGGTACATTTAGCTTAAAAAAGTCATTAATTAGCCAAAAAGCCAAAAATAGTAGGAATAGAAGTTAGCCTTTTAAATTTAGAATTTGAAGTTATAGTATCTTATTTTCTTGTTTAAACTAATAGCTTATAGTAAGGATAATTAGTTTTCAAAAGCTCTAGGTTTAGTTTAAGCTCATTGTTCATTATAGCTTTTTGAGTCTTTAAGTTCTTAGTAATAGTTCCTGAGTTTTCTACTTTAATCTTCAAATTCAGTTAGCTTTTAGAGATAATGGTTAAGTTAGCTTATTAGTTTTAGATAGTACACATCATTAGCTTCTCAGAACAACTTTTGGTTTTCAAAACGAGCTTATATTTAAGCTTGTGCAAGCTTTTAAGTGTCAACAAAGCTTTTTAAGCTCAAATCCTTAGTTTCTGTAACAGCAGCTTTTATAAGCTCATTTTAAGCTCAATTTTGGTTTTTAGCTTATGTTGTCTTCATAAAAAGTGCTTAAAAATCAGTTTTCCTTAAGTCCTAATATTTAGTTTTAGTTAAAAGTCAAAAATAAAAAAATAAGCAAAAAGGGGGTTTGCCTGCCTCGAACCCACGACCTTATGCTTATAGACCATACGCCTTAACCATTTGCTTCAATAGCTCATCCAGTAACCTTTTCCCCCATTTAATACTAGTAGACTTTTTCATTTCCTTTTCATTTTATAAGCCGTAGCTTATCCGGCTTATTTTAGAGCTTATTTGATTAGCTGTTAGATTAGTTTTATTTTTCTCCTCTTCCTTGTTACTAGTAGGATTTTTCCTGATTTTTTGAGAATTTTTCCATTATTAGTTTATTTTCTAGGATTTTTCGTAAGTTTAAAAATTGAAAAATCAATAAAAAATAGAAAAAAGTTTTAAAAAATTACAAAAAAATAGTTTTTAGCATTAGAATAAATACTTTTAGGTTTACATTCAGTAAAATCATTTTTACACTTTTTATATTTTAATTTTCATTTTTGAGCTTTTAATTTTAAGTTTAAAAATAGGACTTTAATTTTAAAAATAGTTAAAAATAGTTTTCTGAGTTTTTATGTTATTTTAGACTTTTCTAAGTTTAAAAATCATTTTTCTAAATTTTTAGTACTTAATTTGCTATTTTTTAGGATTTAATTAGATTAAATTAGTTTTTAATTCATAAAAAATAAAAAAAATAATCAAAAAAAAATGTTTTTATTTTTCTTAAAATTTTCTTTTGTCCAAATTTATGTTTAGAAATTTAGTTTGAATTTTTAGGAGTTAAATTTAGTGTACTTGCTTATTTGTCGCGTTTTATTTGTTTCTCGTTAATTGTTAAGTGTTTAATTGTTTTTAATTGATTTTTTTTAATTGTGCTTTTAATTAGTAGTTATAGAAAACCCAATCAATCTTCGAACCCATTCAAATCAATATCCAATATCAAGCGAGGTTTCAATTTCTCAAATCGTTGGGTAAACGACCCGAGAAATCATACTTTCCGGAAAATATACGTATACAATATATTATATATATTTTAAGAGTGAATTTTCCTTAGGGAATTTTCTTAATTGCTCTTGTGGTATTATATCGTATATTTTATAGTGTATAAAAATCAACATCATGCACATAAGCCGATGATCGTGGGGGTGTCCCGCGACTTACGGGGTGATTTCAGGAATTGTGTACTACGATCTCTACCTTGGCGGGTAATGACATCAAATAACGTTACTTTTATATCATCATTTATCCCATGTAAATTACCCATTTTATGTAATTATTGCAAGAAGATGCTTAATCGTTTATATTTGAGAATTGCAGTAATTATGGAGTACTTTGTAAAGATTAGCAAAAAGGCGCGCATTCTGGAACTTAAACGAAAAAATCTAAAGAATACTATACTGACATCCAATACGCCATATCCATCAAGGAAGATACGACGTATCTATGCCTGCACTTTACAAGAAACCACGAAGAACAAAGTCCAATACGCTGTATCCAGAAGACTTCTATACATCGTATTCATGATATAGTAATAAAATATTCTAGAAGATTGAACGTGGTCCCTACTCCAAGAAACCTCTGATACGCCGTATTGACCTCAACAAATACGCTGTATCGATCAAATTACAGACACTATAAATAGAAGACCTAAAAATGAGTTTTAAGTGTGCTTCATCAT
>BQNB010020167.1:4444-29776 GCA_026074375.1 Tanacetum coccineum | reverse complement strand
CGATAATTGTTTCAGTACACGTACCAAATCGATAAATTAGGCAAAGTTCGTTGGTATTCTACGGCTTTATCCCTTAAATATATACCAAAAACTTAAACCCTTAACCATTAAACCATATACCTAAAACCCTAAACCTTAAACCTCTAACCAATAGGTATAATATCACAAGTGATGTATACATAAAATTTAAAACCTATACCAAAAACCCTAAATCTATAACCACTAAAGCTCATACTCAAAACCTTAAACCCCTAACCACTAGGTATAATATCACAAATGATGTATACATAAACCACTAAACACTACCAAAAACTCTAAACACCTAACCACTAAACCTTAAACCACTAACCGCTAAACCCTATACCAAAAACCCTAAACCCCTAACCACTAAACTCTATACCAACAACCCTAAACCCCTAACCACTAGATAAAATATCACAACTGATATATACATAAATTCTAAAATCTATACCGGAAACCCTAAACCCTATACCAAAAATCCTAAACCCTTAACCACTAGGTATAATATCACAAGTGATGTATAAATAAAATTTAAAACCGATATCAACAACCCTAAACCCCTAACCACTAAACTCTATACCAAAAATCCTAAAACCTCTAACCACTAAACTCTATACCAAAAACCCCAAACTCGTAACCATTAAACCCTAAACACCTAACCATTAAACCCTATACCAAAATCTTAAACACCTAACCGTTAAACCTTATACCATAAACCCTAAACCTCCTCCATAACCACTAAAACCTATACCAAAAACCCTAAACCACAAAATCCTATACCAAAAACCCTAAATCCCTAACCATTAGGTATAATATCACAAATGAAATATACATAAAACTTTAAAATCTATACCAAAAACCCTAAACCCCTAACCATTAAACCATAAATCTCTAACCACTAGGTACAATATCACAACTGATATATACATTAACTTTAAAATATATACCAAAAATCCTAAACCGCTAACCATTAAACCCTATACCAAAACCATAAATACCTAACCACTACGTATAATACCTAACCACTAGGTATAATATCACAAGTGATATATACATAAACTTTAAAATCTATACCAACAACCCTAAACTCTATACCAAAAATCCTAAACCCTATACCAAAAATCCTAAACCCCTAACCACTAGGTATAATATCACAAGTGATATATACTAAACCTTATATCAAAAGCCTAAACCCTTAACCACTAAACCTTATACCAAAAACCTAAACACCTAACCACCTATGTTGCACAGGGACGGATACAGAAACAGAGACGAGGACGGAAATGGGTACTTAGAAACGCCAATGTCCCAAAATTCAAGAAACAGGTACGGCCAAAAATGTTTGTGTATTTTATATAATTTTATATATATTTATTAATAAAATAAATAAACATCAAACATCCAACATCAAATTATCAAGTAAATTTTGTATTCAACAAATAAAAATACTATGAAAATGAGTCTTTTTTTAAGAGCATGAATAGTAAAGTGTAACACCCGTGATTTAATCAGGTTAGTGAGACCTTTATAAATGGCTAAGGGTTATTTTTGTGTGATTCTTGTGTGCTATGTGTAATACATGTGTGCTAAGTGGTTTGAATAGGTGCATGATATCATTTTGTGGTGTATGATCATCTCATTTCGAGTGCATTTGTGTTTGGTGATGAGTATTTTCATGTGTTAACCTATAGTGATAATGAAAAGGAAAGGTGTATTGCATGTAATGCTACGTCAATAGTTGGATAATTTTGTGTTAAGCGTTTATGGGAAATGTATTATGTTGGAGATAAGTTAAGTGAGTGAAATTTGACGAATTAGGGTAAACTTTCTAAATATAGAAAGTAAATGTAAAATGAAAAGTTATTTTTAGAAGGTTTAGTAAGTTGCGTTTATGTAAGGTTTTTATGAAAACGTAAGATAATAAAGATAATTAGTTAATTAATAAAAAAAATATAATTAAAAAAGGAGGGGGGTGCGTCTGGTTTTAGAGAAAAAGAGAAAAAAAGGGATTTAAGTCATAATCTAGTTAGGAAAGTATCTTGAGATTATCTTAAACCTTATTGTAAAGCCTATAAATACCAGAAACCTTCCTCCCCTTGTATTTTTGTGTTCCCAACTGAATTTCTCAAGAAGAAAGAAAAAAAGTTTTTTTTTATCAAGATCAAGTTGGAGATTTAGTGTTTCAAGAATCAAGGATTTAGGTATGTTCGTAAACCCTAGTTGTTTATTTTTTTAAATCATGTAACAATTATTATGATGGATCATTAGAGTTTTAAAAACTTCTGTAATTAATGATGTTTTAATCATGCTAGATCGTTTAGGGTTTAATTAGGATCTTATTGATGTAAGTGGTTAGAGTTAGATCGCTTTAATTCATGATTTAGAGTTGAGCAGAATTTAGGGCTGTGTTCAACTGAGATGTTAAAAACGTGTTTTGATATGATTCCAGTGCCTAAATTGTAGTTCAAATAGTCTATTTTTCAAAACGTCCGGCCTCGAATGATTTGGAGTTCTGGAAGTTGGTTAAATATTGGTTACAAGAAAAGTTGTCAAAAAAGTAAATACGGGACAGAATTAGGTCATGTTTAGGAGGGTAAAACCATAACTTAAAAGTGGAATTAAGGTTAGCCAATCTACAATGATTAAGTTCTATATGTATATAAAAAAACCATAAAATGAGAGCTTCTGATTGTGTGTCTAAGTATGATAATTAGGGCCATACTTTTTAGTGTGCAATCAGATCCGAGTTGGGACAATTTTGAAGTTGGATTTTATTTGGGATAGTTACACATGTAATGAGTAATTAGGAATCACAAGATAGTTAGTAAACTCATAAATGAACTTAGATGATTTTTGGTATAATTTATGAAGGTCAGCAAGTGAGGGTTTTAAGAGGCTAAAGTTACACTAAAATTCTACACTTTTGAACAAATTATAGTTAACTAGTGTAATGAGTTAATGAAGTGGTTAAGGTTGGGCAGGGTGTCGGGGTTACCCATGGTGGTTAATCAAACCTTTAGACATCCATCATATGTGTGTTACATGGACTAGAGCTTTTAGTCTGGTCGCGTGTAACCGTGTTTATTTATTTGTATAGTTGTGTGATAGGAATTGGAAGCTGCATTTTGAGCAATCAGGTGAGTTACATAGTCCCACTTTTTACATTGTTTTAAACTTAGGATGGAAATGATGCAAGTGTTTAAATGAGTTTTGAATTCCTGTTATTATGTGTTAGTGTAAATGCATGGACTATTATGTGACTAATGTGCGTTATGTGCTACATGTTATGTAATGTGATGTTGATGTGTTGCCTAGTCAGGTGGATTACTTGCGGGTATCCATGGCCTGAGCTAGAGGGAAATAGATTTGGTATTACCCAAGAGCGATATGGGTCATTTGCTTGGTGTTTGGTATTTGATTTGATTGAATTGCATATTAGCTTGTATGTTAGTTAGCATAATTGTCATGCAAAGCGTATTGTTTTATAATTGCAGGAATTGGTTAAATTGTTTTGGTAACTGATTTGATATGAGTGTCTGAAAACCTATGTTTCTCACCAACCATTGTGTTGACGTATAGCATCATTTTCAGGTATTTTAGCAGGATGAGATTAAAGTTAGGAAAAGTGGCTAGATGGACCGTAGGCAGCTGTCGAAGTTTAGTTATCTAGCATTTCGTTATTTGTTTTGGATGATGAATGTTAATTGTTTTGCTTTGGTTAGGATGTATGAATGTTTGCATGTCATGACGTTGACATGAACTGCCTTCATATCAATGTCAGACGCCTTTTGGATTTTGTTGGTGTGTTTGGGTATTTTCATGACACTGCGTGCCTATACCTTGTATTTTATGCATGTTTTAGTTTCTCTATATAGACGTCAATGTGTTGTGATGATTCCCTTTCTCGTCGCGCTTGGCGTTTCCACTTTGGTGGAGTGTGACAAATTGGTATCAGAGCCTTTGGTTATAGAGAAGTAGATGGTTGAGCCTAGACTATAATCTAGGGGTCCTTTATGTGGATGCATTTAGGGCTTAAGTGTTTAATGTTATGACTGCTATGCTTCCCCTCTATTTTTACATAGCTTATATATTTTGTATTTTGCTAAGTTGTCATTTTAGTTATTTTGTATACCATTATCTGATATGATATATATTACTTTCTTAGTATTTTAGCTATGTTTTTCCCTCACCCGTAATAAGTCTCGTTGGGGAACCATTTTCCCAACTAGACTTAAGCATTATAAGGATCCATAAGAGGAGCCTCTTGTGGAACCAAAGGAGATAGGATAGTTGATCGTTTGTTGGATACACGTAGTTGGGCTGGACCCGCAGAGTCGGGTGATTCTTGCGGAGGCAAAGTTAAACCTAAGCGAGGCCTAGCATAAGTTTATCCCGTCTTTTACCTCGTCATGTTGTTATTGATTATTTCTTTTGGATATTTTTGTATTTTGGGAGTCGTTGCGAGACTTTTGTTCCTTTATGTCGTTTCGATGTGATTATAAGTTAAGGGTTTTTTTTAGTTATTTGATAGTGATCATTTTTGTGTTAATTTAGTGTGGTGTAAGTTGTGCAAATGTTGGTAATGTGCTTATATGTGTATTATGTTTGAATTGGGTAATCTTGGAAAGTTAGTAAAAGTATCAAAGAGGCAATTATAATTTTGTTGGCCATATTAATTATAAAGGCATCACATTCGTAGACTTGTAACCTTGTTTGCTTTTTTTATGTTTGGTTGTAGGTGGTAGTGTAATTTGTTTTTTTATTTGAGTATTCATGATAAGGATGGTGATATGGGTAGGGAATTATTCTCTTACCCTAATTGGAGGATATGTTAAATTGAGTTGTATAGATAGTAAGTTTCTCTTCTATCTAGTATTTGCGGATACCTAGTATTATTTTTATTGTGGTTGCTCGTTGCTTGATTGTTTGTTCGATTATGCTCTTTCGGATATAGGCGCGTTTCGTTAGTTCTTTCGTTGCATTGATTACTCGTATGAGTATCAAATGTTTCTTTTAAGCACTAATTGTTCCTAACATATTAGTGTGGATCATTACTCCCTTCTTTGTATATCCCTTGGTTTTCGTAACCCGTTGGCTACTGTTAGTATCGATGCTGTTAGGTTTACTCTGTTGATTGTTATTTTGGATAAGACGTTACGTTTTCTTTTGGGTACGTAACGTCTTGCATGAGTTTTCTTGTACGAGTTCGTTTGATGTTATTTTGAGTATAAGGTTCCTGGTATTTTCTTTCGTTTTCAAACAAATGAATTGTGTTAGGGTCTGTACGGTGTTTTATGATCCCTTTTGGTATTATGGTGTCCATTCTTTGAGTAACATATTTTATAATTGATGTCTAATTATAAAACCCTTTGGAAGTATTTGTGTTGGTGTTTGGAGAAGTAAAACTGTGTATGAACTGATCTTTGTAAAGAGATTTTTATTTTTTTTTTAAAGCAGGTTTAAAGTGATTCATAGTGGTAAGGTACGATACACTATTAGATAACCATCTCTAGATTTTTATGACAACCAATATGATTTTTTCAAAGATTACATTTAAGATAATTTCATTATTATTTAAAATAATTTTTGTACTTAAAGTGACTTTCTTAATTTAAATTGATTTTTATAAAAACATTATTTAATTTGGTCTTTCGAGTAAAGTCGATAATTGGTATAAGAATTTCCGTCTTTCGTTTTGATATTTTTTTATGTGTTCATTTGTCGTGGTATGCCTGTTGATTTTCTTTCGTTGCGTTTTCACTTGGTACATATACGTATCCTTTCTTTTAAAGGATTCTTATGTCATTTGACCCACGGCTATTTTCATATGTGGAATCCCCTATATGTATTCTAGCCTTTGACTCGATATTAGTTTGTTATCCTATTTGATTGTTCGTAACCCTTGGAGTTCGTTGATACCGTTGAGTCGTGGAAGCTTTGATGTGATTGTGGGAATGGACTGGTTGTCCAAGAGGAAGTTTGTGATAGTATGTCATGAGAAGATGGTTAGGATACCGTTGGAAGGTGATGAGATACTTCGAGTTCATAGGGAACGTACTTTGGGAGCCGCCAAAGCCCTAATGAACGCTAAGGTAGATGAACCTAGGATAAGTGATATACCCGTAGTGGACGATTTTATTGATGTGTTTCCGGAAGATTTGTCGATGACCACCGCAGCGACAAGTTGAGTTCCGTATAGACTTAGTTCCTGGAGCGACGCCGGTCGCGAAGTCTCCATATCGTCTAGCACCCTCGGAAATGTAAGAATTGTCTAAACAACTTCGAGAATTGCAAGACAAGGGTTTCATACGACCTAGTCATTTTTCGTAAGGAGCACATGTGTTATTCATGAAGAAGAAGGATGTTTCTTTTCGCATGTGTATTAATCATAGGGAGTTGAACAAATTAACTATTAAAAAAACCGTTATCCACTCACTAGGATTGATGACTGGTTTGATCAGTTACGAGGAGTGTGTCCTTTCTTAAAGATAGATTTTTGGTCAGGTTATCATCAGCTACGAGTGCATGAGGATGCCATTCCAAAGATCGCATTTCGAACGAGATACGGACATTTTGAGTCTACGGTTATGCCTTTTGGGTTAACCAATGCACCAGCGGTTTTCATGGACTTAATGAACCGGGTTTGCAAACCGTACTTAGGTAGGTTTGTCATCGTATTCATTGATGACATTCTGGCCTACTCAAAGTCGAAGGAGGAACATGAAGTTCATTTGAAGTTAGTGTTGGAGTCACTGAGGAAGGAGAAGCTGTATGCTAAGTTTTTTAAGTGTGAGTTTGGTAGGAAGAAGTGCATTTTCTTGGTCACGAGGACCCGAGTAAGAGTGAGGCAGTGAGGAATTGGATGATTATTCTTAGGATTGGCAGGTTACTACCGACGTTCATCGCGATTTTTTTAAAGATTGTTGAACCCCCTTACTTCCCTAACTGAGAGGAATCAGAAGTATGAGTGGGGCGAAAAAGAGGAAGAGGCTTTTCAGACTTTGAAGAATGATTTGTGTGATACTCCGATAAAGCGAATGTAGTGGGTGATGCGTTGAGTAGAAAGGAGAGAGTGAAATCAAGACGAGTAAGAGGAATGATACTGGCAGCCCAAAGTGAGGCGTTCAAGCAAGAGAACGTACTCACAGAAAGGCTACATGGTTTAGATCAACAGATGGAAAGAAAATGAGACGAGAGTTTGTACTTTATGGATCGAATTTGGGTTCTATTGGTAGGAAGTGTAATGGATGAGGCCCATGCATCAAGGTACTTGGTACATCCAGGAGCGGATAAGACGTACTATAACCTTGGAGACATGTATTGGTAGCCACGTGTAGAAAATGATATAGCTACCTATGTTAGCAATTGTCGGATTTGTTTAAGAGGTGAAGGCTGCAATGTCAAAGACTTTTGGCTTGCTGCAACAGCCTGAGATACTTGAGTGAAAATGAGATAGAATCACCATGGATTTTATCACTAAATTTCCAAGGTCAAAGTAGTGAGTATGATGTGATTTGGGTGATGGTCGATAGACTGACCAAGTTAGCTCATTTTCTAGCTATACAAGAAGATTTCAAGATGTGAAGTTGGCAAGGATTTATATTGATGAGATAATAGCAAGGAATGGAATTCTGGTGACGATCAACTCAGATTGAGATGGATGATTTACCTCGTGGTTTTGGCAGACGCTGCAGAAAGTGTTAGAGACGCGATTGGATTTGAGTACTGCTTAGCATCCTCAAGCGGATGGACAAAGTGAACGTATGATTCAGACTTTGGAAGATATAATGAGGGCATGTGTTATCGATTTTGGTGGTAGTTATCATTTGAGCATTCGGTGTGCTCCGTTTGAAGCTTTGTATGGAAGGAAATGTAGGTCGCCTGTTCTATGGGCAGAGATTGGAGAGAGTAGTTTGACTGGACTTGAGTTAGTACAAGAAACGACTGATAAGGTAGTGTTGGTAAAGGAAAAGCCCAAAGCGGCAAGAGATCGTTAAAAGAGCTATGTTGATTATAGGCGTAAGCCGTTAGTGTTTGAGATGGGTGATCAGATATTATTAAGGGTGTCGCCTTGGAAGGGCGTAGTTCGTTTTGGAAAGAAGGGTAAGTTAGCACTGAGATATGTAGGACCGTTTGAGATCCTTGAAAGGATTGGCCTTGTAGCTTATAGGTTGAGGTTACCTAAGGAGTTGAGTAGCGTGCATGACACCTTTCATGTGTTAAATCTGAAGAAGTGTCTGGCGGATGCTAATTTGCATGTGCCATTGGATGAGATCAAGATCGACAAGACACTTTGTTTTGTCGAGGAACCGGTAGAGATTATGAATCGAGAAATTGGGAAGTTGAAACGTAGGAAGATAGTGCTTGTGATAGTTAGGTGGAATTTGAAACGTGGTCCTGAGTTTACTTGGGAACACAAAGACCAGATGAGGATTTAGTATCCACAGTTGTTCGTGGACCGAGTTGTTGAGCCTGCTAGTTAAATCTCGAGACGGGATTTTCTCAAGGAGGGGATACTGTAACACCTGTGATTTAATCAGGATAGTGATACTTTTAGAAATGGCTAAGAGTTCATTTTGTGTGATTCTTATGTGTTATGTGTAATATATGTGTGCTAAGTGGTTTGAATAGGTGTATGATATCGTTTAGAGGTGTATAATCATCTCATTTTGTGTGCGTTTGTGTTTAGTGGGGAGTATTTCATTTGTTCACGAATAGTGATAATGGAAAGTAATGACGTGTAGCATACATTGCTACGTAAATAGTTGGTTAAGTTTGTGTTAAGCGTTTATAGAAAATGTATTATGATGGAAATAAGTTAAGTTAGTGAAATTTGGTGAATTAGGGTAGACTTTCTAAATATAAAAAGTGAAATGTAAAATGAAAAGTTATTTTTAGAAGGTTTAGTAAGTTGTGTTTATGTAAAAAGGTTTACTCAAATTAGCTTATGTTTTTACGAAAACTTAAGGTAATGAAGTTAATTAGCTAATTAATAATTATATATATATATATATAAGGGGTGTTTATTGGGCCGGATATAGAAGAAAAGAGGAAAAAAGGAAATAAAATTTGACTTAAAATAGGATTCTATTAGTATAAATACAAATCTAATAAAACCCTAAATCACTTTTCTCTCCCCTTTTCCCTGTGATCGGCCGAACCTTCAAGAGAAGAAAAAAAAGATTTTTTTAATCAAGAATAAGTTGATGATTTAGTGATTCAAGAATCAAGGTTTAGGTATGTTTCAATTAAGCTTTTGTTTAGTTTTCTTTAAATGAGGAGGAAAAATTTATTTTTCAGTTAGGGATTTTGGTGTTCAAGAATAAGAGTTTAACTGTTACAAATATCTTCTTGTTTAGTTTATAGCATTAATCCATGTAAATTTATCAAGTGGATAATTAGGGTTTCCTTAAATCTGGTAAAATTAACGTTGTTTAATCATATTACATGATTCAGGGTTTTAATTAGGATCATACGGGTGTATTCGTTAGGGTTTAGATCGAGTTAGAACTTGATTTAGATTGGAGCAGATTATTGTCTGTGTTGTTGGTGTTATCTCGATATGGTAATTAGCTTTTGTTCAATTTTCCGAGTGTCATATGATGTATGCCTCTGAGATGTCTAGGTTTTCAGGTACATTCGGCTCGAAAAGTTATTTAAGGTCGGAAAGTAATTCAAATGTTGGTTACAAGAAAAGTTGTCAAAGCAGTAAATTCGGGTCAGATTTTGGTCAGATTACGAGGTGTAAACCCCCCACTTAAAATTCGAATTAGGATTAGCCAACCTACAAGAGTTTAGTTCTATGTGTCTATTAAACATCCCTCAAAGGAGAGCTTCTGATTTGGAGTCTAAGTATGGTTTTTAGGTCCAAACTTTTAGTGTTCGTACAGATCCAAAACTGAGTAGTTAAAAGTTTGATTTTATTTGGGGCACTTAAGAGGGGAATATAATATTTAGTCCGTTTTCTAGAGTAGAGAAGAAAAAAGTTCTAGACGGACACTTCGTAGTAGAAAAATCTTAGAGATAGTAATCTCATAATATTGAATGTGTGATTTTTGGTAAAATTTGTAAAGGTCGGTACGTGTGGTTTAGAAAATGGTATAGTGACACTAAAATTCCGCATTTTCAGGTAAAATGTTTCAAACCATTGGAAATAGTAATGTAAAACCGAAATTGTAAATGTTGGCATGGTGTCGGGGTTGACACCAGATGAGGGCCCTTAATTAAAACACCTTAGACATCCATATATGTGTTTTTTCTTACATGGGCATATGCATATTTGACTTTTGTCGCGTGTAACATGCGTTTGTTTGATTTTTTAGTTTTGTTGCAAGGTTGTTTGGAAAATTGCTAAGCATCTCGTTGAGTTTCCATAGTAGCCCTTTTTACTTATGGTTTCTTGGGGTAAAACATGATTGCTATGATCAGTTTAAATGTTTTAGGTACTGTGATTAATGTGTTTTAATGATGGCAATGAGTTATACGTGACTATTGTATGTTATGTGCTACTTGCTATTGTTGTGGATCGTGGGACACGTTCCGTTCCCTTGTTTGTTGTGCTTGAGCGTGATCGTCTCATTGTCGTGGATTTTTGATAGTGAGCGTGATCGTCTCATTGTTGTGGATCGTGGGACACGTTCCGTTCCCTTGTTTGTTTGTGCTTGTTGAGCGTGACCGTTCACTGGTTTGATTGTGGTTTTCATGTTTGCTTGTATGATAGTTCGTTTAATATTTACAATGCTATGTTTATTTATCACAGTAATTGGTTTTAAAGGATTGTTATGTGTGTCTTATTAACTATTGACTCTCACAACTTATTTGACGTTTTAAGCAATAATTTTTTGTAAGTGAGCAACCAATGGGATAAGATAGCGAGAGTGGCTTGAAAGAGACGTTGGATGTTCATGGATGGAATTTATTGCTTTATTGTCTTGAATTTTGCCTTGTTTGGATTATGGATAATTGTTGCATGTCTTTGTATTGGCAAGAACTTTCGTTCCATCAATAAAGACGCCTTTTGGATTTTGGTTAGTTTTATGGGTATTGTTATGACACTTTGTGTATATGCTTTACTTATTTATTTCATATAGAATTCTCTGTATAGATGCCATTGTGTTGTGATGATATCCTTTCTCGTTACGCCTTGCGTTTCCACCTTGGCGGGGTGTGACAACAAACTCCCTTTAGGCGGAGAAACCATACACAACATTACTTACACCAATTTCTGACACTAAGCAAAATGTCGAGTTCTAATACTAGGTAGAACTAATCTATCACAACTCTTGTATTGCTAAATCACAACCACTTTACTAACACTACTCTAACAAACTTTGCACTTCACTTCAAGACTTTCTTTCGCTTCACTACTTCTACTTCGCTTCACACTGCACTACGCTTCAACAACTTCACTATGCCTAGTACCCAAAACTTTTACTCGATCTCTATCCTATTCTTAACACTTACTTACAATGATCACATCCTCGATCTAACTAACATATAAATGTTCACCACAATTTTACATATTCTTACAAACTACAATACAACACCTTCACACTATGCTGCAAATGGTTTAATGATCTTACACATATTCAACTATAATACCAACTATAACTATAACACTTCTTGACTTGATGATAAGAAGTATTCTTCTCTTGCACTTGAGGAATTAAGCTTGGATCACTTGGAAACAAAGCTTTATGATTAAATTATCAAAAGAAAAAAAAGGAGAGTATAAACTGATTTAGAACAGAAAGAAAGTGTTTGAAAAAGGTTAGAAAATCAGTGGGGAATAGTCTAGTATTTATAGGCAAACTGGTTTGATATTTTGTCAGGGCCGTCCATTTAAATAGGGTGTCGGTCCCCTTAATTATTAAGGGGGCTGCCTTTATAAATAAGGGGGCCGCCCAGCCTCAGACACTCCCTTTTTTGTTTTTTCTGGGGAAAGGTGTGTTTGTGTTTTTGAAACATTTTAGCTCGTTTATTTATAGGTTGACAATTTAAATATCATAAAGATATGGATTTGATAAAAATCATTTTCCTTCTCTCAATATAAAAAATGTTTTGTAAAAGATATAAAAATATTTGTAACATTTTTATAAAACTTTATCCATTGATTCGAAAAATATGCCTTTAGGAATGTATGTTTCGAAAGACAATGTATAATTATTTTAACGTGTTTTTGGCATTAATCAACAATGTATAGAATTTTTGTTTTAAAATTTTCTAAAAAAAATTAGAAAAAGAATGTATATAAATTTTCGAAATCCAAACGCATTAGTGACTTAATCCTATTGACAATTTTGAAATCCTATGACTACGAGAATCATTATAGTTATGGATTTCCTAGACTTAATCATAAAAGAATATAAAAGTTATAAAAAATACCCAATTTTGATTGAGAGCAAAATTGGATGAAATTGAAAAAGAAAAGTGTAAGAAATCTTACAATAGAGGATTGTCTTGTTATTGGTGTTTGCCGCTTGCGAATTTCGGTTAAATGAGTGTTTGAAGGTTTGAATTTTGATGGTTTTGGGTGTTGGTTTTTGTCACACAGCAGCAGCAGGAAAAACAAGAGCTAGAATGGGTGTTTAGAATTGGGTTTTACGAAAGAAATGGGCTGTTTGGAAATTTTAATAGGCCGGTTCTCTTAAAATTAAGGGGGCCGCACACCTCAACACAGCCGGTCCCCTTAATTTTTAGGGGGCCGTCTATCTGAGAATTTTTTTTTCGATTTTGATTAGTTTTGTAAATGTACAATTATCGAAATACGTCGAGAGCTACTAGCAATATCATTTTAGATAATCTAGTCGTCGAAATAATGAAGTTAAAGGCGAGAGAAAAATACTTGACATTTTTAATTTAACTTTTTGTTAAGTTAAGTAAACTTAAATAATTTCCAATGAAATAATTAAGTTGTCAAGACTTTTGGATCGAGAGGTGGTTTAGAGATGATTGACAAAATTTAATCGACATTTTAATTAACCTTTCGTTAATTAAAAATGCTTTAATTACTTAAGATGAAATAATCAAGTTATCAAGCCGAGAGAAGATTTAACGAGGATTTAGAGATGTTTTCAATCAACTTCTAGTCAATTGAATAAATCAATTACTTCGGATGAAATAATTAATTGTCATGATTTGTAATATTTGAAAAATGATAAATATGTGACGATAGAATAATAGAATGGAGTTAAAGCTTGATTAGAAGATTTAGATAGACGTAGTTTATTGTATACATGTAGACGAGGTGGACGTCGTTGTCGAAGGGAGTTTGTTTCATCCATAGTATTTTGATGTCATGCCTTTTCGGCGTAAGATGAAAAATTAATCCTACTTCTATGTTAATAATTTTCCACTAACTCAACTCACTTTTCTTCATCTACGTGAGTTTGCTATTAGTGGATATAGAAGATTTCCATTTTATGGAGGTATGTAGAGAATCCTAATTCAACTACGTGAGAGATGAGTTCATAATGAACAAACTCTTTTAATTCTAGAAAACCAACAAATGACATTTTTAGTGACTACACTATTTCTCCAAGCTTAAATTATATTCTATTAACTATAACTTATTTATTAGATTACATATGTTAACAGGAAAATATATAATCATTTAGCATTTAACAGATAATCAAAATTCTAAGGAGTTTGGAAAGAAGACATACCTTTGCCTACGATGTGTTTTCTTCAACATCTTCAAGTAAGTAAGCGTTGAAGTAGAAATCATTTGGTAAATCCGTCATTAGATTTTAAGAATGTATTCACTCGTTGGATTCTAAGAAATGTTCATGAACTAATCCACTAAAATATTGTAACGACTCAACCACTTGGTCCCCAATTTCTCATGGGTCCAAAATTGTTAGTCCCAAACATGTTTTGCATATGTTGCATTTGATTCGGATATATATAAGGTGGACATATTCTCCACGGAGGGAAGTTTAGTTGTTGTGAATAATTCCACATTAAATGATTATTATTAGGGTAGTTTTGTCTACCTTGATCTCTCCTAGGTTGTAGTGTTTTAGACCGTGGGTGAGATTTATTGAGTTCTTTTTGAAGAGGAGGAGTTATAGATCTTCGTTTTAGGCTTACTTAATAAAATTAGGGTTTTTTAAAGAGGTTTATAAAAATGTTTTACTTCATAGTCGCTTGCAAGGGTATTTAGTATTGTTTATAAGCATAAATTTTAGTCTTGGCGGATTGAATTTAATTTCTATCTTCTTGTTCTTTAGAACGCAACTCTTGTGACTTTACAAAATTTATTTGTTTTAGACTCCACTACGTTGATCCTTTGGTAATAATTTAAATCCTATAACTGGATTATTCCGGATTGGTTTTTGAAAACTATTATTTTCTTAGCGTGTGATATATTATTAAATTGATTTAGCTAAGGAATCCTTCCTCCTTAAGCTTTTCATTTTCAAACTGAAGGGTCTTGACATAATTGTTTGATTCTTCATTTGCTCCTCTTTACATTTTCTAATTTAGATAGTTTATTTTTTAGTTCGAGTGCTTTATTTTCCAACTTATTTTTAATTTGTTTAGTGATTTATTTTTAGCCATGTCTTTTAGACCTACTTTTCATAGTCGATTATATTCAATTCTAAGTCTTTTTCTCATACGATGATTGTTCATCACTAAAGAATTCGGGTTCGGAAAGAACTACCTCACTAGATGCTTTAGCCCTTAAGACATTTTCGTCCTGTGTTTCTTTCTTTCTTCATCTTCGTCGTTATCACTCTATGATCCTCCAACGAAGGCTCTTTAATTGTAGTTTCTTGATAGTTTTGGACACTCTCCGATGAGATGATTTGGATCTCCACATTTAAAACATTTTATGTCGCCTTTACCATTTTTGTCGTCTATACTTTTTTGGGATGACTTTCTTTCATCATGTGGTTTTCTTATGAATCTTCCTCGTCTTTTGAAAAGTTTCTTGAAGTCTTCTCACGGTACATTATCCACCCAAGACACGCATTCATCATGGACGTATCTTGGTCCTTCACTATCAGAAGTCGAACTATCTTCATTACTTGATTCCATTTTGGCTTTCAAGGCAAGCGATCTATTTTGTTCTCTTTTGCCTTTGACCATTTCGGAATCTTTCTTAATTATTACTTCATAAACTTTCATTGGTTGTCAATAAGTCATAAGGTGATAGAGATGTTAAATCTTTTGATTCTTCAATATCCGTAACCTTTGCGCGCCATTTAGGATGAAATGCCCTAAGATATTTCCTAACATAATTCTTGCTAGAAAAAACTTTGCATCTAGTTCCCGCTTTTTGGCTAGTTATAAATAGTGTTAAATCTAGCAAAAGCATTATCTATCGATTCCTATTTTGGAATCGTAAATTGTTCATATTGTTGAACAAGAAGATCTATTTTATTATCTTGACTTGATTATTACCTTGGTAAGTGATTAATAAAGTATCCCAAATTTCTTTGGCGGTTTTACACATAAATTTCCTCTATATTCTTTACTCGATGGTTTAAAGCGTTATAAATACCATTTTTGGTTCAATAATTTTTAGCAGTTTCTTTTTAAAGGCTCATCGTTTTGTTTATCAAAAGGTATAATTTTATCCTTTATAGTTTTGGGATTATTTTAAATAGGAGAAAAATCACCATAGGTAATAACATGCCAAAAATCTAGATCTTTGGATTTCACATAAGTTTCGAATCTATTTTTCCAAATAATGAATTCTATACTCTTTCTCAAATAGTGATGAGTTTTGCATGATTGCCTTCTAAATATTTTTCAGATTCCATAGATCGATTTAAATTTTAAAATACAGTTTATTTTAAAAAATCTTGGGTTAGCCTGCTCTGATACCAATTGTGGAAAACTAGAAGAGGGGTTGAATAGTTTACCGCTTTTTAAATTAATGTTATGCTTGTTTATAAAAATTTAGATTCGACTTTGATTGATTCTTAATATGTGCACACTATAAAAAATCAATACAAGTATAGTAGAAAATGGACAAGTAAATATGAATGACAAGTATAAGAGTTAGAAAGACTAAATCTCCACAGCACAAAGATTTAGGTGGTTCAGTAACGAAAGCACCTCTTCGCCCTACTTCACTCCCCGAGGCTCACCAAAAACTCGAGATTTCTCTTCACTATTCGTCAACAAACTCCCTTAGGCGGGAGGACTAACCGTATACAAAACTTTGCGCTTGTACACCAATTTCCGAACACTAGCGAAATGTCGAGTTAAAATCCTAGCTAGAAACCAATCTATTACAACTCCTTGTATGTAATCAAACACTTACAACATATCCAACTTTGCTTCACTTCATGATTTCTTTTCCATTCGCTTCATATTCCATTACTTCAAACTTCATACGCTTCACAATTCACGCTATGCTAGGACCAACTACTACGATCACACCAATCTAACTACCTACATTAGATCACCCCGATTCTAACTTATACATGTCAAATGATCACCACAATCTTACTATTATACACAACTACAATACACACCTTCACAATATGCACAAATGATTTACAAGATCTAACACAACTTCACTATAATACCAACTAAACTATAACACTTATTGACTTGATGATAAGAAGTATTCTTCTCTTGCACTTGAGGAATTAAGCTTGGATCACTTAGAAACAAAGCTTTATGATTAAATGATCAAAGGAAAGAAAGGAGAGTATAAACTGATTTAGAACAGAAAGAAAGTGTGTGCAAAAGGTGAGAAAATCAGTGGGGAATAGTCCAGTATTTATAGGTAAACTGGTCTGACATTTTGTCTGGGTGGTCCCCTTAAATAGGGTGGCGGTCCCCTTAATTATTAAGGGGACCGCCCAGCCTCAGACGCTCCCTTTTTTGTCTTTTCTGAGAGGATGTGTTTTCTGGAATATTTCTAGCCGTTTTTAGGTAGAAATTTTGAATTCAAAATATTTATTTGAATAAAACATTTCCTTTAAATCTAAAAATGTTTTGTAAAAGATATAAAAATGTTTGTGACATTTTTATAAAAAAATGTGAGGTTAAATAAAAATTCCTTTGATCATGAAATGCATTAAGCATATGTTTATTTATACCTTTAAGTGATTAAATTTTCAAAATGAAAATTTACTACTAATTACTTGTTTACAAATAATTTTTCATTAATCGTTTTTACATTTTATGATTATAAGAACGTAGAGAGGTAGAAAAATATTAATAACGTTTTTAGGCATTATTTCTATCAACACCTTTCTTTAGAATCGAGTCTCTAGGTTAGGTTCGGACTTGGTTTAATTATCTTATATTCAATCAATCGAGTTGTAAGGGAAGTCTTGTATTTGTGGGATCAAGCCTAGATCATTGGGGATCTAGTTAGGGTTTGGTAAGCTTCCAAGGGGAAGGCTTTAGATTTATAGGTTAAATCGAATCACGGGTTCTAAGGGATGGATTCTAACGGTGGCATACAGTAGGTAGTAACTCTTCTTTATGAGCGTCGGGTTTTCTTGAAAGTCATTGGAGTTAAATTCTAATACGGTTTGTAGTACACCATAAGGATTATACTAGTGTAGTATCGGAGTCGTGGATTCGTAACTGGATGTACAGAAGGACTTAACCCCCATTCCCGAACCAGTATATATCGTGGTGTCTCTTCTTCTCTCTTCTCCTCTCTATCTACTTATTGTTCTCATTGCAAAGTAGATTAGTACACCACTCAGCTCTTTCGAGACTTGAAGTTTTATAAACTTCAAAGAAGTCAAGAAAACCATATTCACCCCTCCCCCTTCTACTATTCTACATAATAGATTCAAGGATATTGATGCTTTTAGAAGGCTCCATAAATAGGGATAGGTAATAAATGGGGATGCTACCAAGGACCGATTTAACGAGAGTAAGTCATCCGCCAATCGAAAAAGACTTTGCTTTCCAAGCGAAAAGCCTATTTCTAACACTAGAAATAACCGTATCCCAACCATTACACAACCTTATCCTTTTACCTACTGGAAGACCAAGATAGGTGAACGGGAGCACATCATGAACACATCAAATATACGACATTACAAGGCTGACATTGGAATTAGGAACCCCGATACTAAAAATTTTGTTTTTTTCCAAGATTGACTTTAAGACCTGAAGCTAATTCAAAGAATTGTAGAATATGTATAAGGGACTTAGCATTCCCCCTTGACCATTCCTAAAAAATAAGGCGCCATTTTCCAACTGGAGGAGGGAGAGGTTCGTTAAACAACTCGCAAGCCGAATACCTTTAAAGACGCCTTTATTACAAGCTTATGTGATGGACACTTGAAGAGCTTCTGCAACAAGAAGTTAAAGGAGAGGCGAGATAGGGTCACCTTACCTAAGTCCCATTTCCATCGTGAATTCTTTTGACGACGATCCGTTGATCAAGACGGATATTAAGGCCGAAGATAAACAAGCCCGAATCCACCTAATCCATTTTCATCGAAGCCACATTGCCTCATTGTATCAAAAAGAAAAATCCAATTTACGCTGTCGAAGGCCTTCTCAAAGTCCACTTTAAAGAGGAGCAGGTTGTAACATTCGATATGAGCCATGTGGATAAGTTCATTCGCAACAATGCACCTGTCAAGAATTTGCCTACCACCTATAAAGGCCGTTTGGTTAGAACAAATGATTGACGAAATGAGCTTTGCGAGCCTAATAGCAAGTATTTTAGCAATGACTTCGTACACACATCCTATAAGGCTAATGGGGTGGTAATCCGAGAACCTAAGAGGATCGGTTTTCTTCGGGATGAGAACGATAAAAGGCTGGGTTACAACCTCTAGCAACGGAACCAGAGGTTTTGAAAATTTTGACACAATCCCAGAAGTCATCTTTAATTATATTCTAGTAGGACTTAATAAAGTGGAAATTAAGCCCGTCCAGCCCAGGGGATTTCGAACTTGCGCAACTCCACACTGCTTCTTTAACCTCTTCCATAGAAATTCTTGACTCTAATAATGAAGCATCTTGAATGATTCTCCTCTTTGAATATAGAGGCAAAATGGTTCAAAGCACCAAGCTTTATAAGGTTGGGAGAGTCGTACCACACCCCATTAATATGCACGTCACGAATGGTAGACTGAGTGAATTTGTTTCTAAGCAAGGAGTGAAAAAACTGAGTTTTTGTCACCCTCGACTGCCTATTTAATCCTTCCTTTCTGCTTTAAATCCTCTCTTAAGAGACGCTCCATACCATTTAATTTCATGATCCATTCATCTCGTTTATCGACATCGACATAATTGATTATACCCATCTCCGCTTTTAAATCCCACCTAATAATATTCCTAGTAAGATCCTGTTAGGAATTAAACTCATTAGACTTAGTACTGCTAAGTCAAAGTGTTAGTACTGCTTAAGTCATAACAGGCAGTATAAACCAGTTAGTACTGCTAGAAGAATGTTAGTACTACTAGGTATAAGTTAGGACTGCTAGTACTAAACTTAAATCTGCTGAAGGGATTTATACTACTGATAAAGACTGAAGACTGCATGAAGATAAAGACGTGTGAAGAGGAGATAAAAGCGTGTTTTGAGATATGTATGGAATGATTCAATGTATATCCTATATATTTAGAAGATATGTTGACATCTTATAGAAGTTTAGAAGATTTGTAGTTATCTTGGTAAAGGATCTTGGTGTTAAAAGAGATCCTAGGCTTATGGCTTGTAAACACACATCTTGATAGTCCTTGTCATAGCGTTCAAGAGTTTGTAAACCCTAGTACTAGATAAAGTACTTGTATTAATCATCATAATAATATTGAAGCTTTTTGGTTATATTTATTGTTCATTCATTCTATTGCATCACAGTTTACTATCACATAGATATTCTTTTAAATATTAAAGAGTAGATTCCGCGTACTCTTTAGTATGAAACAAAGGTTCTTTGATAGTTGTAATTGTATATTTACAATAAAACTTAACCCATATACAAGGTTTGCAAGATCAAGTTAGGATCAACAAGTGGTATCAGAGCCTTGTGTTCTAAAACTTTGATCTAGAAGATATGGAATTTGAATCTGCACAGAGTAACACTACTGCTAAGCTAACCATACTCAAACTTGGTGAGTGTGAGATGTGGGTTATAAGAATCAAGCAATACTTCTAAGTATAAGACTATGCTCTATGGGAGGTCATAGAGAATGGAAACTCATGGGTATCTGTACCACAACAGACATCAAGATAATGGGCACCTCGGTTCAATAGATGTTTGTACAGTGCAGATGAAGAAGAAGAAGGACCAACAAGAAGAATTGTGTGAGGCTTAGAAGCTTGCTATCATGGCTCTCTCCCAAAAATGAACATCAACTTCTACTTTAGTCAATATAGTGTTGCTTAAAACAATGTTTGTTGCTATCGAAACACGATTTTGTATGGAATTGAGCATCTATATTAAGAAATACTCAGAGAAGACATTGTTGAAGCAACAATATGAAAATTTTAGTGCATCAAGCACAAAGTCTCTTAACTCTATCTTTAACGAACTTCAGAAGGTTGTTAGTAGGCTTGCAATTTTGGGTGTGGTCATCAATCAAGAAGACTTAAATTCAAAATTTCTGAGAAGAAGCTGCCTATGATTTGGAATACTTCATGTTGTAGTCTGGTTGAATAAGCATGATATTGAAACAATGAGCATTTGTGTTTTTTACAACTTCTATAAATTGTTGAAAAAGATTAAAGAAATCCGCCACGTTATGTGCAAGTAGTGGTGCTCAAAACTTAGCCTTTATGACTGCTCCAAGCACTAGCAGTACTAATGATGTTAATACTGCTTTACCTGCATATGAAGTTAGTACTGTTAGCCCTAATATAAAACAACTGCTTTGTCCTCAGTTAGTATCTGCTTTAACTTCACGTGATAATACTGTGTATGCTTTCATGGTTGAGAATCCTAATGGTTCTAATCTCCTATAGCAGGACTTGGAGAAAATTCATGAAGATGATTTGGAAGCAATGGATTTGAAGTGGCAGCTTTCTCCGCTAAGTATGAGGGCAAAAAGGTACTTTCAGAGAATAGGAAAGAAAATTTTCATTAATGCTAATGATACTGCTGGGTATGATAAATCCAAGGTAGAGTGTTTTAACTGTCACAAGATGGGACACTTTGCAAGGGAATGTAGAGCACCAAGGAACAAAAAGGGTCAATTCAAATATCAAGACAACACTAGAAAGCAAGGAAACAATGAAGACACATCTTCAAAGGCAATGTTGGTTATAGATGGTGTAGGTTTTGACTGCTGAGTTGATATGGCGTAGAACATGTCAGACAAACATGGTCTAATGACGTTTTCAGACTCTAGGGTTTACAATGATTAAAAACTTTGCACTAAAACTTTGTCTGAAAAATACTATGAAAAACTCTTATAGAAATCTAGTGTGTTGATTTGATTGTTAAAGCCTTAATGTCAAACTGAATTATAAGCAGCTTTTTATAAAAGAGAGTTTTTAGGATAATATGTTGAAGATTCATTTATCACATATAGAAAGAATGAAATGAGGTCTTTTTAGTGATGAAGTTTGCAGAGTTCTTAATAAGGGGAAGTATTGCAAAGACTATGAAATAATATGCTTAAAGTTGAGTTTGAATAATTTAAGCAAGAAACAATGGCATTGAATTTAAAATTGGAAAATTTGATAATGCCTCAAAGAGCCTAAAACTAAGTTTGTTAGAGATAAATAACTAACTAAATGTAAATGGGTTTTGGGGTATAATGTTGTTCCTCCACCCCATCCTTTAATCTATAATCGACCTAAAAAGCTTAATTTGTCTTATTCTGGTCTTGATGAATTCAAAGATCCCGAATTCAAAAGTTATGGTTATGAGGATAGTAAGCAAGAGTCTAACATTGTTTGTGAATAAAAAAAAGAGATGATTTTCTAGGAAAAATTCTGAGGGGGACTCTTGGTAAAGAAAAAAGTTAAAGAAGACACAAGTAGGCTTTGATGAGTCTTCACTTACTGTTTGATAAAGAACTGTTTTTCTTTTTGTATAAATAAGATAGAGTTTTGTCAAACTTGTAATAAAATCATGTAAACCAGTTAACAAAGGTCAGTCTAGGTATGCAGTGATGTATAGATCACTAAGAGTCCTAGGGAAATTCAAGGAAACTGGAATGGACAGAAGTCCAATCATACTAGGAAGTGATTTTAGTGATGTATAACAAAGATTTGTTTCTTTGTGGGATTTTTGATATGTGTACGGCTCATTGTAAATACCATCAAAGGGAATGGATGGTATATGGGATTAATTATAACATGTGTGAACTAAAACTTACCTACCAATCTCGGACCTCTCACCCTTAAATGCTCTAAGGACATCGGTTTCCAAGAGCAGTTTTAATGAAAACTTGCCTAAAACCATTTAATACTGTCAGGATAGTTAATACTGCTCATTCCAAATCTATAGTTTTTAGTGCTACACCAATGTCATGTTTTTCAAAATCAGCACAATCAACTGTAAAAAGGCCCTATTAATCAAAACAGTGTTAACTAACAAAAATTTTATCCAAAAAAATAATACTGCCAAGGCAAAAGTAGTTAATACTGCTAGGCCAAAAGCAGTTAATACTGCTAGGCCATATTCAGCAGTTGTTAATGCTGGTAGGGTTAATCTGGCAAATGCTGTAAAGGCCTCAGCATGTTGGGTTTGGAGACCTACCAAACTTGATTATATGCATCAATCACCTTGAAGAAACACAACTACATTGATGCACGAGGAAAGTTCCAAGTCATAGTGGTCAAATGGGCTTTGTGGTCCCCCAAAGGAAGACCTAAATTTCCTTATTTTTTATGTGCGGCAAGTCCACACTACTTTATGATACATGATTTTATGGATAGTGGATGCTTCTAGGTAACATGCTCTGGAAAAACATAGATCACTCTCTCTGATTTCAGAATTTGATGGAGTTATTGTTTCATTTGGGGGAGGAGACCATGTGTTGTGGTAGTATTTCTAGTAAGGTATTAAACAACTTTAAAACTGGTAGCTTGATGTTTGAAGATGTTATACTTTGTCAATTGTGTTAAATTTCAACCTTTTATTGTCTCACAGATGTGTGTTGGAAAAAAGAATCTATGTCTTTATACTTTACATCGACATGTATTGTTCTTATCTCTCTGACTTTGTAAGTTGCCGATGAAACAAAAAAAAGTCGCTCAAACTACTTCTTAAAATTCCTAGAAAGGACAACATGTTACAGTTTTGATATGAAGAACATTGTTCCTAAAGAGAGTTTAACTTGTCTTGTTGCAAAGGCTACATCAGATGAATCAATGCTATGTCATTAGGAGGCTTGGTCTTCATATTTATTTTAAGAGCATAATATTATGCTTGTTAAAGTAATCTTGTAAGAGGATGCCCTACCATAATGTTTGAAAATGACCAAACCTGTGTTGCTTGTCTTAAAGGGAAGCAAACTCACAGGCTTCTTGTAAGTCCAATGTTTCTAATTTCAATTTATAAAGCCTTTGTATATATGTCTTCATATGGATTTGTTTGGTCCAACCTTTGTTGTCGATGTAGTTTAATGCATAAGAAATATTGCTTAGTAGTCACTAATGATTATAGCAGGTTTACTTGGGTTTTCTTTTTAACAACTTAAGATTGAAACTAACTGAGATTTCATAACTTTATCAAAGAAATAGAAAACCTAGTGGATAAGAAAGTGAAAATAATCAGGAGTGATAATGGAACAAAATTTAAGAATAAAGTTACGGATGATTCTTGCAAAGAAAAGGGTATTAAGAGAGAATATAGTGCAGCCGCTAGATCTTATGCAAAATGTATATGGCTGGGAGGAGATTATTTGGACATTCTAATTTTGATGGATGCTTAGAACCATTGGTTAGCGGACCTCTTTAAGTTACCTACCATTCTGTTGGGCATGTGAAGCAGTTAGTATCTGCTTTGATATGTACTGAATAGGGGTCTTATTAGTCGATGCTCTGACGCAAGTCACCTTTTGAATTTTTTTAGGTCTGTTAAACAGGCTCTTAAACTTATTGAGCCATTTGGATTGTATGTTCCCATTCTTTGATACTTTAGACAATTTAGGTTACAGTTTGTGGCAAACGTTGAAGAGGTTTCTTGGGTTAGTTATTTCCCTTGCAGTCAGAGTAAAGCAATTATAGGTATACAACAACAAGACACTCAGAGCACTTGAGGCTACCTTTCTAGAGGGAAGGTTTAGGGGGTTGTTTCGGGCGTGTAGAAGAACAACTTGCATATTAGGTTTTTAGAGAATAAGACTGATAGAGGAATGGTCAAAGTGGCTGTTTGGTATTGATTCTCTAACCCATCTAGATGAAATATTTACCAATAGCGCACGGGTAATAATCTTCAAATGAGAATTCTGCAGATAACAAGGAGAACTTAATGTACGTACTTATATCAAAAGAGAAGAAATCAGGCAGATTGCATTGTGATGCCAATTTGGGAAAGATGCTTCATATACTTTGATTCAACATTTCCAAGGATGTTGTATGTGAACGCAATAATGGTGAACCAAAATCTGCTGCTGATGATTAAAATCAGGTTGAAGATGGTCTAGATAATGAGAATGATGAAAAAGACAAGTATGAAGATGATAGCAGTCCTAAGGAAGTTAATACTGCTGGACAACATGTTAATACTGTCAGTCCTAAAGTTAATACTGGTCATTTTAAACATAACATTGTTGATCCATCAGTTAATACTGCTAGTTTATATGATCAAGATAGCCCTAAAGACATGTTCACATTGGAAGCTAGTCATACACTTGAAGCCACTCATGTTGAGTTCTTCAGTGATGAAGATGAACCAGAAGTTGATTTGGGGAACATCATAAATTCCTATACAGCTCCAACCACTCCCAATATAAGAATTCATAAAGATCACCCAATTGAAAATGTGATTAGTGATGTGAAGTCAACTGTTCAGACAAGACGAATGACAAAACCTACTTCTAAACAAGGGCTTCTCAGTGTTGTATATGAACAGAAAACACATGATACCATGATACTTATTTATATGCTTGTTTCCTATCACCGATTGAACCCACAAGCATTGCTAAAGCTCTATCTGATTCATCTTAGGTGGAAGTAATGCAGGAAGAACTTTTGTAATTCAAACTCCAACAAGTTTGGATACTTATGGATTTGCCTACTGGAAAGAGGGCCATTGGAACAAAATGGATCTTCATAAATAAGAAAGATGAAAGAGGGATTGTCATTAGGAATAAAGCAAGGTTGGTTGCACCAGGTCATAGACAAGAAGAAGGTATAGACTATGAAGAAGTTTTTGCTCCTGTGGCAAGAATTGAGGCAATAAGATTGTTTTT